>BDCZ01000395.1:0-20998 GCA_001662365.1 Chlamydomonas applanata | reverse complement strand
CCCCCTCCCCCCCCCCCCCCCCCCCCCCCCCCCCCCCCATCTCTTTTCGAGACAATGTCTCTCACACTCCGCTCCGTCTTCGTATCTACACACACACATTCACCCCCACCTCTCGTGGTCTGCCTGTTTGTTTTTAGTGGTCCGCCTGTATCTCTCTCTTGCCCTCTCCCATGCACGCACATTCTGCCTGTACCTCTCTCTTTCCTCTCCCATGCACACACATTCTCTGACAGGCTCATGCCAAACACGCAAGTACCCACTGCCTCCTGCCTAGCACGAGCCGCACGTACCGTGCTGTACATGAATGCAGGGCCGAGGAGCCATTGCGGCATGCATTGGCGCCTGCAACTGCTTGTATCTGTTCCTCTCCCTGACACTGCATGAAAGTGCTCTGCCAACACCCATCCCCCAGGTTGGCCCCCCGCACTCCACGTCCCATGAACTCAATGAGGACGCTGCTGTCCCACTGTCCCAAACTCCAGCGAATGCCATGCGTGACTGCCATGCCCCATGCACGACCACCAGAGCAGGCAGGCGGCAGCATCAGCAGCAGCAGCAGCGGCAGCGGCATCAGCAGCAGCTGCCATGGACTGGGCTTGGTCTGCCTCATCACACCCACACTACTCATCCTCCTCTGGCCGCGGCACTGGCTTGTAGTCAAAGTCCTTGATGTTGACCTTTCTCAGCGTGGCATCTAACTCCTCCTCCAAGCTCCGCATTTTGGGGGCGCTCGAGGCAGCCGCTGTACTGCCATCCAAACCGTACCGCTTGCGCATTCGCTCCACTGGATCCATCTCTTCGACCATGTCCAAGCCCCTGGTCGCGTTCTGCAGCCAGACGGGTGTCAGACCAGGTTTCACGACAGGTTTTCAGCAGGTTGCTTCAGGTTTCTGACTGAAAGATGACATCAGATTTCCAGAAGGGATTGCATCAGGCTGGGCATGGCGCGCTCGCCGTCTTTTGGGTCCCACTCTGCAGCCAGGCCCAGCCATGCCATGCGCCCGGTGCCATGAGCGGGCTATGCACAAGCCCCAGCGCAATCCATGCCAGGCCGCTGGAGGGGCAGAGTCTTTGTGTGCATGCAGTACAAGCGCACCACCATGCCCGAGTGGCATGGTTTCCCTTGCATGGCCATGATTGATGGAAGCATTACCCACCCTGAGGTCTCGTTTGCTCTGCACCACGGAAGCCAGGCCATACCATCCAGCTAGGATAAAGGCGAAGAAGGGCAGGGCGTACCCCACGAAAGATGTCTGCTTCCTTGCCAGCATCTCAGCAGCTCAGTGCTCTACTTCAAGCAAGACACGCGCATCATGGACTCACGACGCCAGTGACGCTCAGTGTGACGGGGAATCGATGGCAGGGGAGTGCGTTCTGATGATCATCAGCACGGTGATTGGTTACCTTGAATGTTGTCCAGTTGTCGCTGATAGCCATGCCTTCTAAAGTACAAGCAGAGGAGGAGAAGCCCACGAACTTGATACCATACATCGTCGTAGCGGTTTTAGCGCTAGGATGTGGTTTCCTGACGTTCAACTTCAGCTGGATCCTTAAGGTATGGCCGAATTGAACACATATTGTTCCGCTCTGTACACGGGGGCAATCCCTTCGCCAACCTTTGTGATTTTCCCGCTTGATTATTGCCAACCACGATTGGCAGGTGCACCATGTTCATATCTCGCTGGGGCACCATCACAAGCACCTTGCATTCGCGTCCTTCATCGGCTCTAAATACACTGAAGACATGCAAGGTTCGCGATCTGGGATCTACTTGCTTGCAAGCGCCTGGCTCTTTCTTTTTTCGGATGTCGCTGATTGTTACGCCGCTGCTTGCTGGGGTGCAGACTTGCCAAAGGTCGTGCCAGAAACAGACAGCACACCCAAGGAGAAGGAGGACCCGCAAATAAAGGAAATCACGCGCATCCTGTCTACGCGTGTGTGTGGCGACCCTGCCATTGACGGGTGTGTTTCCAGCGGCCTAGGGTCTGGTGGCACGAACATGCAAGCCGGACGCATGGCGTGTGTGTTACATTAAGCGCATGGGCCTGGCTGGGGCTGCGGGCAGCATGCAGCCATGGTAGTGGCCGCACATCCGGCAGTCATGGACCCAGCTCTTGACACATGCGTGCTGTTGCAGGTACGCACACGTGGTGCCAAAGTGCCTGGAGGAATCGCCCACAGCCAAGTGGTGGGCGAACTACTACAAAGCAGGTGCGCGAGCACACCGGTAGCTGTGGGATCACTCAGTGACTGCAGTGACTGCAGCACGGACCGCACCCGGACACACTGGCATGGCGCTGGCACTGGTGCTGGCACCGGCAAATGGGGCAATGCCATGTCATGGAGGGGACCAGCCACAGGGAGCAGTTCCCTGTAACTTGTCCTTTGTCTCCTGTCATAGCTCTCTCAGGCAGGCCAACCAGGGAGCAGGGGGGGGTCCAGTTCTTGTCAACTATGCTGTATATGCAGAGCTGTTTGGTGCATGCAACAGAACAGAGCTGTGATGTGGTGTGACTGTGGGCTGCGCAGGCGGCAGGCAGCAGGACCTGGTGGCCCACATAGAGCAGGCGGCGGACTATGACGGGCTAGCTGTCATGTGGGGGCTGAAGAACACAATGGCGACAGCAGAGGAGTGCGCGGAAAAGTGCAAGCAGCACCTGCCAAACAGGATCCCAGGTGCGGCGATGGCCAGGGCCACCCCCTCTGAATTTGGCCCCGGGCCCCGCTCATGGCCCTGGCCCTGGCCATGAGCGGGGCCCGGGGCCAAATTCAGAGGGGGATTGCACAGGGCGCGTTGCCTTCTGGCCTACCTGCTGTTGCGTTGGTACCGTTGGTTCCTGTTGGTACAGAGATGCTGCAGGCCAGCTGGCATGCTCTGTGCATGGTCCGATCCAGGTGACGGACGGATCCATGAGGAGTAATCTCATCTGCGCATGCGCTTGTCCCATGCTCCACAGGCCCGTTTGAGCACCTCCCGTGCAACGCGTTTGTGTGGTGCCCTGATGACGTGTGCTTTGAGCCGGACGCGCACCACCACACCAAGGGGGACTGCTGGCTCAAATTCACAGAGGGACCTGTGTCGCCTCAGGTATGTTTGGGCCTGCACAAGGACGGGCACGCTGCCGTGGGATTGTGAGCTGTCAGTTACGTCAATTGGGTGGCTGCAGGCACCACTGGACAAGTGTTGGAGCTCTGTATGGGTCAGCCGCGCCATCACATGCTGCCTTGCTGCATAAGTTTGCGGTACGTGGTACAGGTGGCAGGTTTTGGTGACCACGGGTATGTACTGGTCTCATGGCCCCTGCCCCTGCAGATCAACATGCGTGGTGACCTTCCTGAGGACTACCGTAAGCGGCATCCAACAGCGCCGAAGCGCGTGCAGTGGGTCTCAGGCGTGCTGCTCCCGCATGGGGTCAAGCCCACGAATGGCACATGGGGCCCACGATGGAGCTGGTAGAGAGGCTGCGCGAGTTGCAGCGTTCAGAACAGTCAGTGATCAGTGGTAGAGTAAGCACGGAAGCCCATGCAGAAGGTGGGCACGTTACATAGCTGCGTAAGAGGGGTGAGGGGAGGGTGCAGGGATTGCGGTCACCGAACTTTATGCAGGCGGATGTGGAGGGGTAGGCGCACAAGAGGTGGCTGTGCTGCTGCCAGTGTGTCGGCATTACGGCTGCGACAGCAGCTCAACCTTCTGTGAGGCCTGCTATGAGACTCACACTGTACAGCTGCAGTGATCTGAGTCTTCCAGCCTTATTTTGTTCGTACAGCGCCACTACTCTTTGTTGGAACAGTAAACTTGTTGGTACTGCAAGCATAGATCACGCAAATGTAGGGCAGGTCACTTGACAGCTTGCAATCATGATTGTGTGCGCAGCGATAGTCGGGCAACAGGTGCGAGATTTTGCTCAAAGAAGATCCTGCCGAGCAGGAAAAGGTCAACACGGTCCCATTACTCGCCGCTCACAGAACCAGCCCCTATTCCTTAAGACGTACCCGGCAGTGGAGGGCGAGCAGCTGCTTAAGCTGAACTACATTGTTCACTGCTCACTGGATGCTGTGGAGGAGAAGGGTAGGGTTATTGCATGGCATCATGGACGATGATCCACGGATTCATGGGCATCCACAACAGCTCTGCTCGGCACCATGCCAGCTGTCCTGCTGTCCAGGCTCGTAGCTGAGCTCCTGTGCAACCACTTCTGCACATTGTCCGTGCATGCAGTGCTGCTGAAGCGGCCAGCAGGCGACGTGCCTGACCCATACCTGGGCCTGCTGTATCCCACCGAGGAGTACAAGGTGTACGGGTGCGTGGCAAAGGGACACATGCCACGCATGCGCATCCTACCATGGGTGCTGTAGGATGGCAGGCCAGCAGGTGGTTTGGCAGCTGTACCCTCACACCCTCACCCTCATGGCCTAAACTTGCAGTGCATGCGGCGGTGCATCGTCACATTTAAGCTGCAGCGGGTTTGGAAGAGCTGTGGCATGAGCATGCATGCCACAAAGCTGTGCGCCATGCAGCAACGCCTGGCCCCTGCCGGAAACCCCAAGCCATGCACACAGGCGCAACCACCCATCGGCATATGCTTGACGCGCCTGCTTTAAACTTTGTTTCAAATCGATCCATGATATCCATGAGGCACCAAGTTATAAGGTGCTGCAACCCCCCCGTATTTGCGTGCAGCTACCTGACCAATACTGCCATCAAGCTGCTGCTGGTGCTGGATGATGCCTCAGTCAAAGAGGAGGCCGTGAACAAGGTGAGGTCACGGGGTTCAACGCCCGGATTCTTATCCATGATGTGGGAGCCTGAGCCACGTTAATCACCAGGCCGGTTAGGTGGCATCGCGTCCGCATACAACCTGTAACTTACCTACCTACCTTATCCATGATCACGAACAAGGGAAAGAGAGAGAGGGAGGAATGAGCGCTGGAGGGTTGAACCCCTCCTCATTAGGATCATTATACGGCTTTGCACATTTAGAGGCCCTCCTCCACAACATGTTCCGATGCTCCATGATCGCATGATCGCCCTGCAGCTGTGTCCTCCAACGACTAGTGCAGCTCATACAGTTGCCCATGTGAATACAGCTGTCCATGTGAATGCGCGCTGCGTGAGTGCCCTGCGCGCTGTTTGAATGCACTGTGCGCGCTGGGGCGGCTGCGCAGGTGCTGCGGCGGTTGCATGGCGCGTACGTCGACGCTGCATCCAACCCATTCTTCGCGTTCGGCCTGCCCATCACCTCCCCACGCTTTGAGGCCGCAGTGGATGGCGTGGTGGGCGCGTATGGGCGCTGAGATGGCGCATGGGGTTGCCTGGAACCTGGAGCTGAAGTGGAGCTGGCGCAGGGAGGTTCCTCTGTACAGATTTGGGGATCCTGTGCCATGCTGCTTGCGCTTGGAAGCGCTTCATGCCGCCGCACAGAGCCGAACATCAGCTGCATCGCACGCGTGTTGAACGAATTTATGGAATGGAATGGCACTGGTGTCCATGAGCCATGGTGCCTCAGGCGGGCTTCTGGGTGGTACGAACTGAGCAGCTGACAGCATTTGCAGCAGGCGTGGCGAGAGATGAGCCAAGGCTGCCCCAGGCAACAGGCAGGCAAGGGGTGCTGGGGCAAAGTGCTGTGGCTGTGATCACATGTCATGGTGTGGCGCACAGAGCTCGATGTCCAATAGGGCAGGTGGTACGGGATTGCTGCCATGAGCTGCATATTGGTGCTATTCTCAGCAGCCTCGCTCGAGGTGGCTGGCTACAACCATGCGCTGAAGCAGCTATTTGCAGCACCGTATGAACCATCCCTGCATGCCAGCCAACCAATTATCCCAAAACTGTAATCTGGGCCAACGCAACGGTCAACGTAACACTGCGGTCAGGGCTCTGCTTCCACACGCTCATCAATGTGCTCACACAGGGCAGTACATACAGTGCATGCTGTATGCTGAGCCATGGTGAGCGTGGCAAGGGCGTGCACATGGCATCCTTCCTGGTGCGCTGGCAAGTCCTGGCCATGTCCTGCACTGACTAACTGCGAGCCAGGTGGAACTACCGTAGGCTTGCATGCATGCTGCATCAGCTTGCACCCCTGAGTACGCCCTCTCCATTACGCCCGACTCACCGTTGCTATTATGCCAGCTTGATCTTCAGGTGCACGGTCGTGCATCTCGAAGGCGCCGTGCTGCCACATTGGCGTCGGGCGAACTCCTGTGAATTTGTACCGCGAACCTGCGATTGCCCCAGCAGTAAAAGCATGGAAACGAACTCCACTTTGCGGCGGCCTCCCGCTGCGAGCGCATGCTGACAGATCCCCGCTTGCCCCACGAGCGCCGAGTTGGCCGATACGATTCGATGCTCTCACAGCCTGGCACCACCCTGGCGCTCAGCAAAACACATAGCGAATGCAGCACAATGACGTGCCCAGTGCTGGGGCCCGCAGGTGTGCACTTCCGGGGCCCTGGTGCATTCTTGGTGAGAAAAATCACGATATTGTACATGAGATTTGCATTGGATTTTCCTCAGGTAAAAACATTGTTGTTTGTTTTGCGCGTAAATATCTGCAAGCTATCAAACGGACGCAAGGACGGGCAGCACAAGCTTAGGGACACACAAGCACGAGCCAATTACGTGCGCAAAGGCTGGAACTGGGGCATATTCAGCAAGCGCGCTGAAGGACAAGAGGTTCTAACCCCGCCTGCTCTAGGAACCACGCTAGCGCTGTCGATTCTGTCGGGGACCGCTTGCAACTTGTTGCGCAACGTCTGGGTTGCCGAGGTGCGCTGCGTGGGCATGGAACTCGAGTTGCTGGTGCTAGCCGTGCTTGCGCGGCCTTTGGGGGCGTCTGGGACACTGGGACACTGGGCCCTGTGGGCCCTGCACTCGGGATACACAGCCCCGTACATGCTCGCATTCCACGCCGCCTGTGCCACAAGGATGCCTGTTGGGGCCGCTGCATCTTTGTAGGCATCTGGTGGGGCTGGCCCATGGTGGCATGGTCCCAAGCTTGACCTCAAGGCGAAATCCGCTGCAGTAGGAGCTTCGAAACAGCAGCCTTTTGGCGCAACGGACGCTTGAGTGTTGGCTTTGGCACGAACGTATGAAATCAACATGACGGAAGATGATGAGTTACATTGCATGGTGCAAGTCCCAGGGCCAGCAGGTGGCCTGGGCTGCGACTGGAGCACACTCTCTGGGGAGCTGCTGGCGGTAGGTGTGCTCCTGCATCAGCTCTTGGCTGTGTGTACGAGCTGGGTGCATGCGCAGTGGGGTGGGCCGCCTGCTCTTTGCATGGTTTCACCTCCAGTCGAGTGGGGCACGACTCAAACGCTTTGCAGTCATGCAGAAGCTGTACATCCAGGGCAGCAAAGGGGCTGGCTGTTGGTTACAGCCCTTGCGGCACTAGGCATCCCTCTGATGCATGCGGCTGCGGCTGATGATGCGTGCGGCCTGCGCACTGCTTGCTGCTGCACCTGCAGGAGGTGTGTCAGTGGCTTCCCTCCAGCAGCGTGGCGGCTGTGCGGCAGGCATGCAGCTCGTGGCGGACAGGATCCAGCCAAGCAGTCACCGGCATCAGCCTCGGCCTGCCTGGCGGCTGCCGTGCGCATGCACCCTACGGCCTGCTGCCTGGGGACACAGCAGCTGCCACCAACAGCTTGTGGCCAGCCACAGGCAGCCTGGATGCAGGCACCTTTTCTCCCTCTGGCCCCTACACCCGCACGCTGCTGCCTGGGCCACGGCGGGGCACGGTGGTGGCACCCGCAGACTCCTCACACTTCCACGGTCCCACCGCGTCTCACGGGGTGACGCGTGAGCACAGCCCGGGTGCCGCTGCCGCGTCCGCCACGGCGGCAGCCCACCACAGCGGGTTACACCATGGGGGTGCCCTGCACCACGGCACCAACCATGGCCCCGGCCATTATGAGGTGGCAGGAAGAGGTGGTGGTCAACATGGCGACGACGGGGCCGCCGCGCTCCGCGGCAGCGCCGCAGCGGCCACGCCACAAGAGCATGCTGGCGCTGCCAGCACACTCTCACCAAGGGCGGTGCTGGGGCTGCCCACTGCCGCAGCAACGGCCGCAGCCACCGCGCCCACGGCCGCGCCCCAGCGGGCGCCTGTGCTGCCTGCGGCGCTGCCGCATACCACCGCGGCTGCAGCAGCTGCTGCAGGGCCTGGTAATGACAGTGCAGACCTGAGGGAGGTCCCCTTTCAGATGTCCTTTGGCGGCCTGCTGCATGTGGGACCCCAGCCTCCGCCGCAGGCACTGCTGCCCAACCGCGCATGGCGGTGCCGTGAAGCGGCCGCACGTGTGCACGACGCCTTCCCCTGCGCCAGCAAGCTGCTGGTCAGCATCTGGCCGGGCGCGTGCGCAGCCACAGGGAACGGCGGGGCCGGCGCAGGCGCAGGCGGCACGAGCGGTGCATGCATGCAGGAGTGTGCCCGGGACATGCGTGACGCGCTGCAGCTGCTGTGCAGCCCCCAAGTCATCGCGCTCACGATGCTCGGGGTGAGGGCCGTGCATGCGCATGGCCGCATGCATGTGCGAATCGAACGCCCTGTCATGACTAGCTCTTATCTTCATCTGGTGAATGCGTGGTGTGCGCTAGTGGCTGCTGTGGTCCAGCCCTGTCCATGACCCCTACCCCCCCTGGGTCTTCACATCCCCTCACGCACAATTTCCTCACTCACATCCCGTCACCGACAATCCCTCACTCAGATCCACTCACTCAAAGCCATCTACTCAAATGCACTCACTCAAGTCCCTTACCCCAACCCGATTCACCCCCTCGCAGGACGTACCTGAGCACCTACTGCGCACCTCGCTACCCATCAGCGACCTCGCCCTCGCACCACTTGGGACTGCCGTGCCTCCGGGCAGTGGCATGCCAGGGGCGGGAGGTGGCGGCGGCACGCACCAGAGCTTCCCCCCGCACCTGCGGTACCTGGGGCTGGGCAGCGCACATGCCGCGGCGGTGGGCAACCACGGGGCCGGCATCGTGGAGGAGACTGAGGATTGGGAGGAGGAGGAGGGGGGGGCCGGGGGCAGCGGCGCCAACGGTAATGCACAGGAGACTGACGTGGGCGGTGGTGGTGCCGGTGGTAAAGGGGGAGCCGAGGGGCTTGCAGTCACTATGCTGCGGGAGGCCGGCTATGGCTGCCAACCCATATACGTTGACAGCTCCCGCCGGTCCTCTGATCCCACCCTCACAGCAGAGGATCAGCTGCGTGCGCCCCACATGGGCAGCGAGAGCAGGGGTGGGGGCCACAGCTGCCATGGCGCGGCGGTGACACCTGGCAAGCCGCGGCAGCCGCCGCCGCCCGCCTGGGCCCTCGGCCCTGCCAGTGGCAGCAACGCGGCGGCAAACACGACCCAGCAGCCGTCGGGCTCGCTGCCCATGCACCCCATGCACCACCACAGCAGCAATGGGGACACAGGGTCGGGTGGGTCTGGGTCGGGCGGCGCGGGCGCTGAGCCGGGCGGTTCAGCCACCGCGCACCACCCGCTGCCGCAGGGCCTCGGGGGGCAGCCGACGTTGGGGCAGGCATGCGAGGGGTACGGCAGTGGTCCGTCCGGCTCCCACGGTTCCGGAGGCTCGGGCGGGTCGCATGCCCACCAGGGCTCTGGGGGTTCCGGTGGGTCCGGCCCAGGGTCGCATGGGGATGGGTCTGCTGGACAGGGCCCTGGTGACTCTGGTTCTAAAGGATCCAAGGGCTCAGGCACACGGCCCGTGGCTGCGGGCAACAGTGATGTTCATGCGGCACAGGGCAGCGGCGGCGAGGGCAGCAATGGCAACGGGAGCAGCGGCCGCAGCGGCGGCGACCTAAGCAACGGCGATGGCAGCAACGGCAAGAGGCACAGCGGCGGCGGCCGCAGCAACGGCGACGGCAGTGGCGCGAATGGCGGCGGGAGCGACGGTCCCCCTGCTAGCAACGGCAACAGCGGTGCAAACGGCAGCGGCAGTGATGGAGGGCATGTGCAGGCACCCGGCCGGCCCTCTTCCCATGAAAGTGGTGGGAGTGCACACGGCCTGGGCTCCCCAACCGACCCACGGCCCCACACCGGCGCAGCTGCCGCAAGCGATGGCAAGCAGGGGCAGGGGCAGGGCAGCGCTGGGGCCGCAGCAGTCATGGACCATTCAGATCCATCAGCACCCTTGGGAGGAGGGGGGTCCAGTGCCCAGACCCACTTGCATGTGTCAGCAGGGGGGGCCTCAGGCCCTGCCTCCAGCTCCCATGGCGTGAAGTCGAGGGGCTGCGCCTCTGGGGATCTCAAGGGCTCGGACGGCTCCGACAACAAGGAGTCCAACGGGTCAGAGGACATGAAGGGGTCGCACGGCTTCGAGGGCAGCAAGGCGCCAGTGCCTGTCAAGGCCAGTGCAGCTGCTGCTGCCATGCGTGGTGCCAAGATAGGCAATGGCGGTGGCGCTGGCACAGGCGCTGGCGCAGCACTGCGGGTCCGCAGGGTAACCACAGCACCGCACGCCAACGCACTGCGCACCGCACATCCTCACCAGCTGGCACCCGGCTTGCTGCCTGGTCTGGTCAACCTGCGAGAGCTGCGGCTGTGGGACTGCCGGGGCCTGCCCACACCAGACACGCTGGCTGCCTTCACCACCCTCCCGCACCTACAGCTCCTGGATATACGCCCACTGCGCGGCGTCTCGGTGCGTTGCCTCTGAGCTGCGTGCCGCTGCACAACTGCCTGTAAGCCGCATGACGCCTTACATGCTGCGCATGCTTGCACAGGCTGGACTCGCGCAGACTTGTGCAACGTGCGCCTGTGGTACCCTCTGCCCTGTGTGCGTCTGAGCATGCGGTTGCTGCAATGAACTCCTGCCCCAGCCATCCCACAATCACTGCACCCATTGGGCTCGTCACAGCCCTCCAGCTTTCCTTTCTGAAGCCGCTGCTCTGTTGACTATCGACTGCCTGGCTGCCGCTCTCACCCTTGGACCTGCCTCCCTGTTGACTTCAACCGCCTTGCTGCACCCAACTGCCACCGCAGGCTGATGTGGGGGAGGTTCTCCGCCACCGCCGCTCTGCCGCCATTAGCGACGACCACTTGTCCAAACTAGGCGCCCTCACGTCTCTCACGGGCCTCCATCTGTCGCACGTCACACATGTCACGGGCAGCGGCCTGTCCCACCTCCATCGCCTGACCAAGCTCGCAGCACTCAGTCTGGGCGCTGCCTTGGATGCCCATGCAGTGGCAGGGGAGCACCTCAAGGCCCTGGCCCTTGCACTGCCGTGGCTGCACAGCCTGAACCTCGGCTGCCTCGCGTCAGCGCACCAGCTGCCGGCCGTGGGCCCCGCCCTCGCACCGCCCCCCACTGCCGCGCTCGACGCGGCCGGGGGCGGGGGCGGGCTGCGCTCCGGCAGCCGCCGCAACCACGGCGGCGCCCACCACAGCAACCACACGCTGGGTGGAGTGGAAGCTCTGAGCAGCCTGGTGACTCTGGCCCCTCCGCCGGCTGCAGGCGATGAGCTGCAGCCATGGGGTAGCTGCCTCCTGCACTTTGCGTCGCTGCACACGCTGGGGCTGCAGTGCATCTCCTCGGTGGAGCCTGAGGTGTGTGTGGCTCGAATGACTGTGAGAAGTACACCGCCTGCTTACCGCCTGTGCATCGCCTGTGTACCGCTCGAGCAGTTACATACTGCCTGCCTCACATGACATGAGATACAGGAGGTACACGATTGCATGAGGACCAGCTCAACACCACCTTGCGCATAAGGGCGGTCGCAGCCAGCAGCCATGCCCATCGCAACCAGCAGCCATGTGCATGCATGCATGCCCAGCTCACCGCCATGCCTTGTTTCGACCACCTGCTCTCATCCCACTGTTGTGCATGTTCATGCCTGCAGCTCATTGGCAGCCTCCGCTTCATGGACCACCTTCGGCTGCTGGATCTGGAGGGGGTGGACCTGCCGTACGGCGAGGTACGCTTTTTGTACTGCCACTAAGGGCGTACTCACACGGGCGGTAATTACCCCGGTAATTAGCCCCGATTATTAGCATAATGATTAGCCGCAGGCTAATTGCTGGAGCTAATAACTGAAGGGTAATTATTGTGCACTCACACGTGGGCAGCAGTAATTAGCCCCCTTGAGCACACAAACTCACCAGAATCATAAACCTGCGCTTCTGGGAGCATGATTGCATGCAGACGGACCGCCCAGAACCCCCCGATGCTTCCGGGAGGTTGCGCGGACCCTAATGTCTGGGCTGATTTGGGGTCGGGGACCCTAATTAGCCCAGCAAATAGCCCCCTAATTACCGGGCTAATAACCGACAGTATTTACCGTGTGAGCGATCAATAATTACCAAAACAATTACACTGGGCAATTACCCCCCTATTTGCTGGGCTATTCATCGGGTAATTACCGCTGAGTACGCCCTAAGCGGGCGGGAGTGAGCGAATAGGGTCTGCCCAACAGCACGTCACACTGCATTGCCTGTACTGCCTGTGCTCCGTGTGGGTGCCCCGTACCGCATCGTGTTCCCACTCCCATTTCACACCTCACCCATCCCACACATCCCACTCCTCACACATCCCACCCTCCCATGCCCCCCGCACCTCACGCCCTCCGTTGCCTTTCCAGATCCTCGGCCTCCTGGACTGCGCGACGGCCCTGACGGGACTGCGGCGGCTGGCACTGACCGAGGTGGTGCTGTATGATGCGCACCTGGCCAGCATGGGGCGGCTCACACAGCTACGCGCACTGACACTGGCACAGGTATGCACGCCCTCCCTCCCTCTCCTCCCTCCCTCTCCTCCCTTCCCTCCTCCCTTCCCTGGTGCCTGGTGCCCTGCCCGTTCTCAAGAGCTACGGCTTGCCACGTCGCCTCTTCAAAACTGCTTGCGCTGGCGCCTGCGCTGGTGCCCACTTGCCTGCCTGGCCCCTGCATCGTTGCACACAGCTGTGATTGGTGCCCGGGCATCCGTGCCCGGGCACATGCTTGGACTTGGTCTCAGCTGCTGCTGCTCCTCTATCACGCCTGCCTGACCCCCCCAATGCGCAACACCCCCCGGTGGGCGCGCGAGCTTCCTATGTGCGTCAACACCCCTACGCTGTGATTCATCGGCCCCAGGTGGATGTGCGGACGCGCGACCTGTGTGGCTGGACGTCCCTCTCCCCGCTTTCCCGCCTGACCTCCTTTGAGTTTGAGGAGTGGAACAACCCGGTGCTATCTGTCGGCAACCTGGTGGTGCTAACGGACGAGAGCGTGTGCATGATGGCATCCAGCTGGAGGGGCCTGGAGCAGCTGAGGTGAGGGATGTGGCTGGTTGTGTTGTGCTGGCTGCACAGCTGCAAACACACAGCATATATATGTGTGCACACACACACACACACACACATACACACACACACATATATGTAAATACATGTATATGTAAATACATGTATATGTAAACACATGTATATATGGAAATACATATACATATATATAATATTTATTATAAGGGGCCGGTGCAGTTCGTTACACAGCCGCTGCTGCATCTGCCCCTAGCATGTGTTTTTCGCGCTCCTGCTCTGTTGCTCGTTTTCGTTTGTGGCAACATTTCTGGCGTGAGTTTGCAGTAGGAATGCCTCTCCAAAGGCGGGCCTGTGCTCGCTGGCCTGATGGGCTAATCCAGACCTGTGCAGCGTGTCGGCTGCCTGCTCCCGAGCTTGTGCCGGCCTCACTCCTCATCACACCCTGCCGCGCGCTGTGTGCCGCAGGTATGCTGGCAAGGTGGTGCTGACCGCCGCTGCTCGTGAGGCGCTGTCAGGGCTGTCGCGCCTCACCCACCTGCTCATCCAGGGCACCGATGGCACACAGTGTGTTGGGAGCCGGGGGACAGGCGCGCCGGGGGCCGGCGGCAGCGGCGGCGCAGGCGGCAGTGGCAACAACGGTCGCGGAGATGGCGGCCGCACCCGCGGGGGCGCGGGGAGCGCGGTCCCCCTCGTACTGCAGGCCTGCGTGGGCAGCGCGGTACTGCCCGTGGGGGGCGGTACAAGCAACGCAGCCGCGAGTAATGCCCCCCCGTCCTGGCTGCTCTCCGGCGGGATCGCACCCTCATCGGGCGCTGCGAGGGACGTGGCGGTGCGGGCTGCTGATGGACTGCGTGAGGCGCAGGCGGCAGAGGATGTGTTGGAGCTGAGAGCACCAGGTGCCTCCCTGGCGCCCCTGGTGCGGGCAGACGGCAGTGGGGTGCTGCAGTCTGGGAGCGTGTCGCTACGGCCTGGTACTATGGATGCCAGCCGTAGCTTGGCGGCCCAGCTGGCTGGGGATCATGTAGGTGGGGCGCTGGGGCTGAGCCTAGCTGGCAGCCAGCTACCCGGGGCAGCACCCGACAGCAACCAGTTGCTTGCGGGCGCGCCGCGCGCGCCGGAGCACGGCCAAGGACACCGTGCGCAGGCGATGGGGGAGTTTGGAAGCCCTGCCGCACAGGCGCAGCCATTTGGGTGGGAGGAGGTGGGGCGCTGCGGGCGGCCTGGGGCGCACAGCGTGCCCCCATGCTTCACCCCGAGGCTGCCCTCCCACAGCCAACAGCAGCCAACCGCCGCGGCGGCAGTGCCCGCTGCTTCCCAGAGCACTCCGCTGCAGCTGGACGGCCCACAGCACCATGCAAGGCTGCGCGGTGGGGCGCAGCATGCGGGCCATGCGGCCACGCGCGCGAGGCCAGAGTGTGCAGATGACAGCCCAGCTCAAGGCCCAGGCTCGGAGCGTACCGCCAGCCCCCCCGCCCAGTTGCCTGCGGCCTCCGGCGGCCATGCAGGCAGGGGCTGTGGCGGTGATGGTGACGGCGCGCATGGCCACGGTGGTGGTGGTCGTGGCGGGCTGCAGGTGTGCCTGCTACTGCCCCACAAGCTGTCCAGCTGCAACGGCTACCTCACACACTCGGGGACGCCCTCACTGAATGGGTCCCAAGGCTCGGAAGAGTCTGTCAACTGGGGCGGGCCGGACGGGGATGGGGACCGGCAAGGCCGTGGCGCGAACGTCGGCGCCCCTGGGGAGGAAGGGGAGGTGCAGGGGCGTGAGTGCGTGATGCAGGCGGCGCCACAGCCCGGGGGCGCTGGCCGCGCCCAGAAGCACGCGAGAGATGGAGACGGGCGGCCAGGGCGCCACAGCCCAGCCAGCAAGCATGCCCGGCAGGAGTGAGCGAGCTCCTCTGGCTGTGATCGCGTGGGCTTTGAGTTTGGGCCATGGCTGCTTGCTTGGGCGTGCGGGTGCCTATTTGGGCCGCGGTTGTCTGTTTTGGCAGCAGCCGGCAGACATGCCCGCTGCTGCTGTCCAGAAGCCCTGGTTCCGTGTACAGTGTGCAGAGACAGACATTAAGCTTTTAAGCGCCCATCGGCATTGCATTGTTGCGGGCGCCATATGACGAGATACGCTTTTACGGTTTAGAATGGTTGAGGTGGAAGTGGGGTGGGCCGTGGCGTGCACACTTAATGCTGGCATGCGTGGGTGAGTGCGGTACTGATCTAATGATGGTCAGCAGTCAGCAGCAGCAGGCACATGGGATCGTATGTGTGACCTGGCGCTGACATGCATGTTGTCCATGCAAGTCTCTCTGTGTCTTCTGAGCTTGGTGCGAAGGCAGGTGGGGTGCACCGCTGCCCAATCAACAAACAAACGCCCATGGTACTGTTACCATCCGGGGCCCTTCCCTGGCCTGCAGCCGCAGGAACGGATGCAGCAATTTGATGCCGGGGCGGGGCACTGCTGCAAAGACAGGGCATCGCCCGGCAGCTGTTTTGTGTGTGGCAAGGCGGTTCCCAGTGAGGGATGAGGTGGCCTGCAGCACCCCTGCAGGTGGGCGGTGGGGGTGCAAGCGAACCCCCAGAGATTGTTCCTTTCAGTGTTGTGGATCGCTCCCTCCTTTTGAAAACGCATGGCTGAGGACACCGCCAGATCTGGAGGGCTGGACTGGATTGGTTTCAAGGTGTTTACCGTGATTTGTTGGCTGATTTGTCGGCAGCGCTTGTCGGGGTATCATATCTGGCATGCGCCAGCTAGCGGGTAGTTCTTGGGTTGGCATGCATGCGCGGCATGGGGTGCGCGGCTTAGACGCCCCATGTCGCACTTTCGCCCATGTCTTCTTGTACGTTTTACGGCTGTCAGAGAGTCGCTTGGCTGATGTGCAAGCGGCTGTGTTCATGTGATCCTCGTCATGAGCCATGGGGCTGCTGCTCGCCCTGAGCTGCTCATGTGGGGCCCATCTGACTTCACAGAAGGTCCGAAAAGGGCGGTGAAGCGGTTGGTGTCCAGGCGCGAACAGATGGATGACCGTGAGGCGGCAAAGGGAATGAGATGTCTCCCCAGCTCATAGCGTTTTTTGGGGTACAGTGTCGAGATCCGTTCAGGGGCAAGCAAGCACCCTCACTGTGCGCATATGGGTCGTTCAGGGTGAGTGAGCAGTTGGCTTTTGGCCCCCCATTGTCTCAGGACCTGGATGGCCAGCTGTCCAGTCTGTGATGATAGGGCTGATGAGGCCTCTCATGGTGCCTTAACGGATGTGGTGAGCAGGGCCGCACAGTTTGGGCTGGGTAACCATACGTCATGTACGCGTCCTGCGCGCAAGTCACCGCCCATTGGTGCTGCGTGTGGCATGCAGCATGCACCACCCAGCCCACCGTGCCTGTGCTCAGGTTTTGCCGAGTCGTTGCGAAGCGGCAAGCGCATTGGTTGAGAGTTTTGACTGTTTTGTGGTGTTTCCCCAGTGTTTTCCCTTGATTGTTCACACTCAACTGTTTGTGTTGTGTGCGCGCGCGTTTTGTGGCCCTCATGAGTGCAAGGACTTGGAGACACTCTAGGCATTAGTTAAAGGCTGCCCATGCTGTCACCCTGGTACATGCGATGGTACGTGCTATGGTAGTGTAGTGAATCGCTTGTTGTGCTGTGGCTACTACGATCATTGGGCACCCGCACCTTACCATGTGCAACAGTGTATGGCCTGGAGCTGCACATGACTCAGCGACAGCCCCAGCTGTCATAACCACACAAACCACCCGATCACAGGGCCTGCCTTCCTGCAACAAACGATCGCAAGAGCATGGTGACGAACTTCCTGACATATGCGCAAACTCGACTTTGACCGAAACTTACCAACATGACCCCACGACCATGGCAACTAGCAGCATTGTTGATTGTTGTCGTTTCATGCATTCCTGCTGCCCAAAGCAGCAGCATTAATCACGGTGATAGTGGTTTGACCACTTTGGGAAAGGCAGCAGCCTCGGATCGCCCTGCATTCTGCTCGGGGACGTTCGACTGCGAAGCCCCGTGGCTAAGGAATACCTCCTCTGCTGCCGCAGCTGCCAACATACGGCTCCCCCCTGCAGCTCTGACGAAGCAGCAAAACGAGGTGGCGTGGAGTGCTGGCGATGATGCCGCTCTTGAGGCCGAAAGCGGTGCTTCAGTGTTGTTGGACGTGGACACTGGCAACAAGAAAACACAGTATCCACAGTCTGCACCCTCAGGCTCGCCCTACACTGCAGTTGCAGTGTTCAAGCCCTTTGGCCCACCCCTGCAAGTGCGGCTCCAGGCGCATCTGCTGCTCATACAGCGGGCATGCGTGCGTGGGGCGCAGGATGCGCTGCTGCGGGCCACAGCAGTGACTGCGAGGGCCCGCACATGGCAGCGCACAACTGCAGTCTGGGCGCATGGGCGGTTGCAGCTAGCTGCCTCGCGCGCAAAGGTGCTGGCGCAGCGCATGATGCAGGCCATGCACAGTGTGGCCCCAAGCACGGCCCCGCAGCGCAGTGACCTCGAGTGCCATGGCCTGCGTGTCCAGGGGTCTGTGCCAGCAGCAGCTACAGCTGCGGCCTCAGGGCCTGCAGCAGCAGCAGCAGCACATGGCAGTGGGGATGGCCATGTTGATCACGGCCTGGGCAATGCCAGCCTCTGGCATGGCAAGTGCATGCTGGGCTCCTCGCTCCAAGCCCACATCGTGTGGGGGCAGGCACCGCCGGGCCTGGCTCACACCAGCCCCCACGAACAACATGGCCAGCGCAGTGGCCACCTTGCCAGCCAGCTGCAGCACCTGGTGCTGCATGCGGACTCGTGCCAGCGCCCAGGGTGTGCATGTGAGGCAGTGGAGGTCGACGCATGGCTGGCCACGCACACAGCGCTGCAGGCCTACATCCCACCTGTCGCTTGGGCGTCAACCAGAGTACGTTGGCCTCGACCAGGCGCTGCCGTCATACTGGGTTGCATTTCTGTCGCCTTGGGCCTGGCCCTGTGGGCGATGCACTGGCGCCACGGACGCCAGCTGGCCCGTGCGGCTGCCCGGTACGCCCAGGATGCTGCCACCATGTGGGAGGAGCATGCGCAGCAGCTGGCACAGCTGATGGAGCAGCACAGCTCGCGGCAGGCCAGCCAGGCGCGGGTGCACGCGGTAGCCCTGGCAGAGCTGCAGCAGGCACACGCGCAGCGCCTTGCCGCCGCAGATGCGCAGCACCTGCATCAGATGCGGCAGATGCACGCGCTGTCAGCTGCGGCAACACGCAGCCTGCGGCAGAACCGGGCGATGCTGGTGCAGCTCGCTGCTGCTGCGCAGGCCAACAGCACGCGGGGGCTGTCGGTGCTGCAGGCCACGCGTGCGCAGCTGGCGGTGGTGCAGCAGCAGGTGGGGGCGGAGCAGCAGGCCGTGCAGCAGATGTCTCAGCACCTGGCGGCTGTGCGCGCATCCGCAGTCAGCTCCAGCAAGCAGCAGGCTGAGCGTGTGGTTCAAGCGCTGGGCGCGCTGCAGGCATCGCACGCGGAGGAGCTGCACGCCGTGCGCGAGCAGCACACACGCTACCTGGCAGCTGCGCAAGAGGAGCACCGCACGCAGCTGGTGGGGGCCGCGCGCCGCGAGCGCGCCATGCGCTCGGGCCAGGCACGCATGGCCAAGGCATGGCTCGCGCTGCGGGGCCATCACAAGCTGCTGCTGGAACATTTGGAGGGGCGGGTCAGCTTGCAGGCCCATGAGCACAACGTGGCGCTGGCGCGGATGGACGCGGCGCTGGGTGATGCGCACGCACAGGTGCGTCTGCGGCTTTGGACCGCGTGCAGGGGCTGTGGCTGGGGCGCGCGTGCGGGCTTGGGCCATGCGGTGCTTGTAGTTCACGCGCACTCTTGTGTCTGTGATATGTGCTATAGCTGCTTACGTTCATCCTTAGTGTATATGCAGGGTGGGGCGTGGCAGGTGGGGACCGCGCCCCACTGCTGTGGGGCGTGCCAGTTGCGTGCGCGTTTCCACCCTCACACTGAGCAAGCACTGCTACTGCGGGCCATGCCCCTTTCATCAGCGCTGCCGTGATCCCTGCGCAAGCAGCGCCACACACTCAAGTTTTCAATCTGAAACTGCTGCGGTGCGCGCGCGCGCGCGCGCGCACCTACCCGGCCGCAGGCGCGCGAGCTGCAGGAGGAGGTGGGGCGGCTGCGTGGGGAGGTGGAGGAGCGTGACGGTGTGATCGGCGACCTGCATGCTCACCTGGACGAGCGCATGGCCGAGGTGATGGGGTTCCAGGGCCAGCTGCGGGCCAAGGACCAGCAGGTGGCTCACCACCTGCGGCTGCTGGATGAGCTGCAGGGCAGGCTGCAGGCGGTGGAGGAGAAGGTGAGCCGGCTGTGGGTGTACGGTAGCCGGCTTAGCTTCGGTAGCGGCCGGGTGTAGCTTCCTTCCTCTTGGATGTAAGCAAGCCTTCTTTGGGTCTTTGGGTATTTAGGTGTAATACCCGCCTTTGGGTGTAGCCGCGCTGTTGGTGACTGGGAGCCCGGCCCGTTTGAGACGGACAGTACCGCATCGTTTGGTGGTTGGGTGGTTGCCTGAGATGGAACTGACAGGAACACGTCAACTGTGGCTGGATGGCCTTCTGGTGACTGGGTGGCTGCTGCGTTGGGGATATGGAGATGGGAGCCGCTGTCAAGGGATTGCTGGGGCTCTTAGATCTGTGGAGGCTAGACATGCAGCTGTAGCTGATGGCCGCGGCTGGAAACGGCCGCGGCTGCAATTACAGCATGCTCTGGGGTGCTATGTTCCTGCTGGTGTGTCATACAGTTGTGTGCGCTGCACCCCAGATGGCATGCTCACTCCAGTGAGGCACCACCACCACATGGCACTACTGGTACATGGCATCACGACACCGCACGGCATGCATGCCGCGGCTGGCTGCAGGTGCATGAGCACGAGGACCGAGCACGCGAGCTGGAGCGGCAGTTGGAAGGAAGCCGTGCAGAGTGCGACAGCTGGCGGGCCGAGGCCGACTCGCTGCGGGCGCGGCTGGCGGACGCAGACACGCAGCTCGCGCAGCTGCCGGGGCTGCAGGCGCAGCTGGGAGATGCAGTGATGGAGCTGAGGGACTTTGTGGAGCGGCAGGCTGTCGGGGAGCAGCAGCTGGAGGCGTTGGAAGGGGAGGTGGCTGCACGCGACGAGTTGGTGGCGGAGCTGCAGGGGTGCGTGGCGGCTGGTGCGCTGTAAATAAATGAATAACACCAGGAATAACACGGCATTCCACAGATTCATCTGCTGGTGCACTGTGGTGCCACAGGATTCATTGTACAGGATCACTAATGTTGTGGTAACAGTGTGGTCCACAACCGCACACCGTGACCACACACGGTGTGTACGCACGTGCATGCAGCATGTATGGATTTGAAAAGTTTCAAACATTTGTTGTGAAGTCGGAACACGTGGTGCACGCTGTGCCGCAGGCAGCTGGAGTGTGAGCATGCGGCGGGGGCGGCGCGTGAGGCGGAGCTGGCAGCAGCGCTGGACGCCAAGGAGCGCGAGCTGCGGCGCAAGGAGGAGGCCAAGGTGGGGCGCGCACCAGCTTTTGGATAGATTGACAGCATTAGAGTGCATGGCGTATCATGCCAGCTGGCTACATGCGGGCGAACCAGGCATGGATCGGCACCTGTCGGCTGTGTGTGTGAGGGGGGGGGGGGTCAGAGGCACACATGCCCACGTGGCTCAGGCAGCCACGGGTAGGGCGTCATCATGTGCTGCCTTTCATGAGCCCGCCATCAAGGCCCA
>BDCZ01000394.1:19340-29511 GCA_001662365.1 Chlamydomonas applanata | reverse complement strand
TGGGCTGGGCTGGGCTGGGCTGGGCTGGGCTGGGCTGGGCTGGGCTGGGCTGAACCAATGGGCTTAGCTGGGCGGGGCGGGGCGGGGCATGGTGGGGGCTGCGGTTAGCTATCCCTTGCATCACGGCCTTCACCAAACATCCCTTTGCGGCAATACATCTCCGGCAGTACATCTCCGGAATGATTGTTCAAACTGCAGTTCAAGCTGGTTTACATTTGTGTGCGCAACGCGTGCCTGGCGTCTGCCTTTCGTCAAGTGCACCTGCACAATCATGGCTTGTACGGCCCGCCCCCTCTGCATGTGCAGGCGTGCGGGGGAAGCCCGGCAGCGGGCACGGCTATGGGGCGGGTGTCCGCGTGGACACACCCGTAGGCCCCCTGCGTCTGGAGTATGCTTGGAATGCCGCACGTGCGGGCCGCTTCCACGTAGGCGTCGCGTACGACTGAGACCGTACTGCTGAAGGCTGTACTGCAACTGTACAACCGCCTGTGTGGCTGGCTGTACTGCTGGTCGGACGGCTTCCACGTGGGCGTCTCGCATGCGACTGACTGGGCACTGTACGCCTGGTGGCTGTACCGCTGACTGTACCAGTTGGTTGTATGACTGGCTCTATGGCTGAACCGCTGGCTGTATGGCCGCCTGTACAGCTGCTGAGTATGATCAGTATGACCGTGTATGACTGGCTGTATGGCTGGCTGTGCGGATGACTGACCGTGAAACCTGGCAACACTGACCGAGCACGGTTGTGTACCACATGCCCTAAAAGAGAGTACAAGTAAACAGCCCCTTTGCGGGCTGCCTGTGCCATGAGCAGCAGGAAGGGGGAGGTGCATAACTCATTATCTGTGGGCAGGACAGGTGGCTTGGAGCTGAGGGAGCAAGAGGGAAGTGGGGATGGGGGCTTATGCGAGACAGGCTGGGGGAGCAGGACAGGTCCGGTCCGGCATGGCTCGTGATGTTCGCAGCATAATGTGCGTGAGGGTCCAAACAGGGATGGCTGGGATGTCCCAGCCATCAAGCGTGTGCTGTTACATCACAGTCTCCTTGTCTTGTCTGTCGTAGTTGTGCAGCCGCCATGTCACTCTGAACCCCGCCCTCGTCACACCTGGGATACCCAGTCTCCAGGTTGATGTGTGGTGATGCAGAGCGTGCGAGCTTTAAACGAACGATTGATACCAGGCACTGAAATGCGAGCCGGCCTCGCGCTGAACTTGAGTTAGGGTGGTATTGGAGCTGTTACGAAGAATGGTGGTGGACACGTCAGCGCCACAGGGCGTGTCTCAAGCACATCCAACATCTCCATTTGCTGCTGAAAAACAGGGACTGGAGGCAGCAATGCACCTTCCGCAACCCAAGGTACGCGAGCTTTCGTGCTCTTCACGTCGAAGACAGTGCTAATGCTTCGTTTACTTAGGAAAACTCGCCAAGCGTCCGTGGATGCAGGCGATGGGTGACGCGGGGAAGACAGGCAGCGCTGCGCCGATGGAGCTGGAGGCGGTGCTTGCGTCGCTGATGAGCCATGTGCGTTGCAGCTCCGCGACACGGACTGGCGGACTGGTGGACAACGCAGGCCAGATTGGCAGTCAGTCATAGGGCACAACCCTGGATAGGCATGGCACACATCAGCCTTGGGGGACGCAACAGCCATACCAGGGACAAGGCTGGGGTACCACATGTGATTAGGCACACCTCATACCCACAGAAGCATGCCCCTCAACTTGCCTAGTCCTCGTGTGCAGATGCGATGGCGCCCGGGCACCATGCTCATTCATGCATGACGGCCATGAACGGCGCACAGCCGCAGGCACATGCCACCCTCTTACGCCTGTCCCCGCGCTCGTTCGCCATCCCCATCTGAACACGTCAAGTCCATGATCCCATGCCATGCATGTGTGCACAATGAAACACGTGCAGGCGGGCGCTGACGGCACGATCCATGTGTCATGCAGCCGCCAGAGCAGCAAGGAGGTCAGCCCCGCTGCATCTCCTGTCACAGCCACATTCACAAAGGCGTCACTGCCTCGAGCTGACTCAGCGCATGACGCCACAGCAGTAGCAGCAGCAGCAGCCGGTACAGGTGTCACGGCCGGAGCAAGTACAGCTGTGACAACAGCACCCTGTATGGGCAGCGAAGATGCAACCAGGACCGTGGCAGCCAGGCCACTGGCTGCTGCACAACAGGCAGCTGCATGGGGTGCTGCCAGCCGCCGTCGTGGTGCCAGCCGTGCAACCGCTGCAGCAGCTGTGGTTGCGGCGGCCGTCGTCACAGCAGCTGAAGACACAGGCACGTGGCAGAAGGAGGGGGCCTGGGACCTTCATCAACAACAAGCTCTATCCCACCAATCCATCCCTGCAACCCCCATGTCACCAGCATCCGCAGCCATCTCCCTTGCGCCGGTGCCACCTACTGCAGCAGAAGCCACAGCCGAAGCGGTTGCAGTGGTTGGACACCTTGCCACCACACCCCCCGCGCGCATGCTCGCTGCCCCCGCCACAGCCGGTGCGCCGGCAGATGCTCCTGAGGGCACACACTTGCAGAGAGCAGGTGGCAGTGCACAGCCTGCGCAGACCCCCGGCGGCCTGTGCATGGTGGAAGCCCCGGCCGCCAGCACGCAGGTGCCAGCTGCGCCCCAGGTTCCAGCTGTGACGCAGGTGCCAGTTGTGACACAGGTGCCAGCCGCGCCCCAGGCGCTGCCCCAGGCAGCGCACACCAGCAGTGGTGGTCTCTTTGATGATGTTGACGAAGGGTTGATGGGGGCTGGCAGTGGTGGCGCCAGCAGCTGGGGTGCGCTGTTCAAGCCTGCTGCGTGGCGCGGCATGGGGGCAGGCAGGCGGCTGCCCTTAGGGGGTGACTGCACTGCAGCCGACTGCCGGGGGTGCATGGCCAAGGCAAGCACGCTACTGCCGGCGGCGCTCGCGGCCGCCTCAGCCGCTGGTGCTACTGCCATGCCAGGCAGTAGCGGCATGGGCAGTAGCAGAAATACAGGGATCACGGAAGCCGCAGGAGTGACACCATTGCCCGCCCTTCCCCTCAGCACACCAGCCGGGAGTGGCAGCGGTGGGGGTGCCACACAGGGGGCCCCGCAGCCCGACATCCACACACCCAATCTCGCATACCACCACAATCTCACATACCACCACAGAGCGCTGTACGGACCTGCCCAAGGCAGCAGCTACAGCACTGGGCAAACTGCTACTAACCTCCCGGACCTGTCGGCCCGTGGCGTGCTGGCGGGTGCAGCGGGCGGTCCGTCCGCATGGGGCGCAGGCGGTGTGGCGGCGGCTGTGATGACCACCACCCGCATCCATGCAGACGGCATCTGTTGCCCTGCAGAGGTTGGACTTATCCATACGCTGCTGCAGGCACTGCCAGGTGCGTGTGGCCGTGGCCAGGGTGTGCCTAGAGGTTGGGACCTTTGCCTGATGCACGAGTGGAAAGGAGTTGAAAGCGGCAAGCATGATGCAACCAACCAGGGATTTACATTTATTAGATACATTGACATTGTATGCTGTGCTCGGCTATGCTGTGCTGGGTGTGAACATCGCCTGCAGCCATCAAATGATCCAAAAGTGATCATGGAACCCAGCACACGTGGCACCCTTGCACCCGCACGCAGGGGTGGAGGGTGTGGACGTGCACGTGGTGACCAAGGCAGTTGTGGTGCGGCATGATGCGCGTGCTGCGCCGCCCGCCGCCCTGCTGGCCGCGCTCAACTCGGCTCAGTTGCGCGCGAGCCTGAGGGGCGCGCGCAGTGTACTGCCTGACGCGGGTGAGTGCCCTGGTGGTACAGTGCGGTACAAGTGGCGGTAAGGTGTGGAACATGCGGCAGTGCGCTGCCGTGCTGTGCTGACGCACATCATGGCATGCATGACGTGCGTGATGCCTGCAGCGGGCATGTGCAGGGTGGGTTGTGGTGCGAAGTGCAGCACGCTGAGCTCATGCATCCGTGGTGAAGCCGCGCCGATGGCAGGCGCCTGCCCACAGATGTGGCTGTGAAACACACAGGACAGCTACTGCCAGCTACAGTAGCACACAAAAGAGTATTGATCATCAAAAAAATGCAATGGACAGTTTGTTGTTGATGTCCTTCCCATGCCGTGACGCCCTGCGCACTGCCATCGCACACCCCAGGTGCCAGCACACAGCTGCCCCCCGTGGGTGTGGTTGCATCCAGCCTTCTCTTGGCCCTGGCCCTCCTGTCCTACACCCCCGGCCTGCCTGAGGCGGCCCGGCAGCTGCGGTGGGCTGCGCTGGGCGCGGTGGCTGTGGGGGCTCCGCCGATCTGCCGCAAGGCGGCCGCTGCGCTGCGTGCGCTCACGCTGGACATCAACGCACTCATGGTGCTGGCGGTGGCGGGTGAGCCCTTGAGCTTATGGAGTCACAATGAATTACTGCTGCAGTACTTGTGATGCTACCATTGAGAAGTTACCGTATTTCATCAGGTATTGCATGTACGCCGTGTTGTTGTTATTATTTTTATTCAATTTTATTGGATGTTAGGTTTCATGCAAGGCAGTCTAAACAAGGTTTCAGTTTCGACACGTGGGATTCAGGGGCAGGGACTGGAGAGGCGGTGGTGGTGGTGGCGGTGGTGCAGCAGCGCTGCAAGCCCACGGCCCACAACACCACCCAGCAACTTGTTAACTTGTTGATTGAAGCACCACAGCACGGCCTCAAGGCCCAACAAGCATGCAACGGTGATACCGCCATCTCAAACTCAAAGTCAAACTTTGAAACTTGTGAACGCACCTGCACGAGCAGGCGCTGTAGCACTGGGGGAGGTGGTGGAGGCCGGGGCCATTGTGGTCCTGTTCAGTGGGGCTGAGTGGGTGGAGGACCGCTGCCTGGCACGTGCACGGTGCGTTCTTTGAGAGGCGCTGGCTGTGTGCACGTCAGTGCTGGTGCTCTGGGTTCGTGCAGCAGCTGTGTTCTGCCCTTTGCTCGAGCATCTGCTGATGGGCTTGGAGTGTCAGGTCAGAACGTCCCAACGGCGATGACAAAACCATGAAAACCAAATTACCTGCCCAAAAAACGTCCCGATCATTGGATCTTGGCCGCAGCGCGACGATTGGCGCTGTGCTGAGCCTACAGCCTGAGACCGCGCTGGTGCTGCATGATGGGGAGCTGCCTGAAGCCGTGGACGGGCAGGGCAGCGCAGGCAGCAAATTCACAGCGCCCACTGCCCGCAAGCACACACCCAGTACTACGCTGGGGCCTGAGCCTTGTGACGGGCAGGGCAGCAATGTGAGAGCCAGGATGAATACTGCGATGGCTGCAGAGGCAGCAGCAGTGCAAGGTCAGGCGGTAGCTGCCAGCCACAGCAGTGCAGGCGGTGACGAGCCAGCAGTTGACACAGAGGAAGTTGTACAGCAGGCCAAGGCTGTGCAGGCAGCTGGTACTGTGGGCGACAATGGGTATGGCCCCCCTCGGTCTGTGGCGGTGGAGGATGTGTGCGTGGGGGCACTGGTGCTGGTGCGGCCTGGGGACCGTATCCCTCTGGATGGAACAGTGGTGGTTGGGCACAGGTGAGTGGGTGTTCAACTCTCGTCTGGTGGTGGGGGTGGGGGTGGGGGTGGGGGTGGGGGTGGCTTCTGTGGGGCCAACTGGTGGTGGTTCCGTTCTCGTCGTGGGGGTTGCCTGTTTAAGCCCAGAAACCCACATGTGAAGTGTGACTGACTGACCCACTGCACCGGCGCGTGCGCCAACGTGCCATACCGCACCACATTCTGCACACCGTAGCGCATTGTACTGCACACTGTAATACACACCACACCACCCTGTACCGCATTCTACTACGCATACTGTACCGCATTGTACCGCACACACTGTACTGCAGCGCTGCTGACGAGGCGCTTCTGACCGGCGAGGCGCGGCCAGTGGGCAAGAGCCCGGGGGACGTGGTGGTTGGCGGATCCACGAATGTCGGTACTGCGGCTCTCACGGTGCGGGGCATTGGCTGTGGCCGTGGCGGATCTTGGTCCGGGAGCTGGGTCCCAGTAGAGGGCCTGGCACCCAGCTTTTAAGGACTGCTGTGTTGTGGACGTCTGGCTGCAGGGCAGCAGGAGTGATGGGAATGCTGAGAAAAACAAACCAAGTACTAGACGTGCAGAATCTAATCGCACCCGGCCCTCCCACTCCACGCACACAAAAACGTACACCGGCGGCCCCACACAACGGCAACAGCAGCAGCAACAATTCACATACTCCCCGCCTGCAGGTGCGGGTGACCGCTGCCGCGCCCCACTCGACCGTCGCGCGGCTGGGCGGGCTGATGGAGGTGGGGGCAGCAGCCAAGAGCCGGCGCGACCGCGCGGTTGAGGTGTTTGCGCGAGCCTACACGCCCGCAGTGGCAGCCGCCGCGCTGCTGACCGCCCTGCTGCCTCCGTTGCTCATGGTGTGTGTGTGTGTGTTGGTTACATCGTACGCCCACTATGGCGCATAGATGCCTGCCGCGAGACAGAATTAGCAACACTCCTTATAGGTTTGTAGCTTCAAAAACTGCCAAAAAATGTTTGTTATTGATCAATGGCCATTGCAGCCGTGTGTGTGCGTGCGCAGCAGCTGGACGATTGCTGGCTGGTGCCTGACTGTGGAAGGCAGAGTTACCCTTCAGTAGACTTACTCTCAACCTTGAAGTAGATTTACTCATAGCGTAGAGCTACTCTTATACTATCGTGTGTAGAGTTTCAGGCCGTGGGTGCAGGAGGGGCCACTGACGAGCAACCGTACCACACATTTCATAACAACAATACCGCATGTGCCGTACTGCAACACCAAGTACTGTGCAACCCCGTACACTGCAAGATGGTTCGTGCAACAAAGACAAGATGCTGGATATCGACTACCTGCAGGGTGGCGGCTGGGCCAGCTGGACGTACCTGTCACTCTTGCTGCTCGTGTCCGCATGCCCCTGTGCGCTCGTCATCTCCACGCCGGTCACCTCGGTGTGCGGCCTCGCGCGCGCGGCGCAGCAGGTGCGGGGGGTGGGAGCGGAGCGACAGGTGCGCAGAAACATAGCTGTTTGCAACAGCTGCACCAGCACAGGGTTTCTTTGAAGCTCCTATGCATGTAGCCATGACTGGCTACACAGGTGGCTGCCAGCCGTTTGAAAAAGTATCTACTGTAGCCTACTGTAGGGTGCCGTGGCAAGGGACACGCCCATGGCCTGACTACGCCCTACAACCTGATAACCCAAAGCATGCACCTGTTATGCACACGGTTCTGGCACATCGTAATGTACCAGTCATAACTAACCTGATAACCCTGCAAATGTGACTGGCCACAGGGAGTGGTGGCCAAGGGCAGCAGGCAGCTGGAGGCACTGGGGCGGGTGGCAGTGGTGACACTAGATAAGTCGGGCACTCTGACGGAGGGGCGATTCGGTGTGGCGCACGCCGAGGTGTTCCCGGTGGACCCACAAACCCAACAGCAGCTGCATCTGCACAAGGAACACAACCCCCCACAACACCAACACTCCGCCTCCATTTCCCGACAGCAACAACAGCAGCAGCAACAACACCACCTGAACCCTACCCCCATGGAGCCTGCTGTAGCCACCACCAGCAGCACTACAGCAGCAGCAGCTAAGCCTTTAAAGCCACAGCTGCAGCACCAGCAGGCACAGCAGCCGGTGCCCCGGATGCCACTGCCGCGCATGCTGAGTCTAGCAGCGGCGCTCGAGGCCGGCAGCGCACACCCGGTGGCGGGTGCGCTTGTGTCCTACGCAGCGGCACAGGCCGGCTATGAGATGTGAGTGATGGGGGTGGTGGCTCTTTAGCTGCCTGTGGTGTGCTGTGGTGGGTGTGTCTGTGCTTGCCTCGTGGGGCGATGCGCTGCTACCCAGCACCCTGGCGGATGCACATTGTCCGGACCGCGATGCGGGGCTGAGAAGTGTACTTGGCACTTGAGAAGTGTAGTCATGATGGGTGGTGATGGTGATGATGATGGTGGTGGTGGTGGTGGTATTGCAGCCGCGCGGCCTGAATCGGTACCCGACTACCAGTTATGTACAGCAGTGCTTGCATGCATGCTGGCTTGCTTGCATGCTGGCGTGCTTGCATGACACCTGCCTCGTTTGCATGTACCGGATGACCACATGCAGGCTGCATGCCGAGGGCGTAGAAGCTCTGCCTGGGGAGGGCATCCGTGGCCATGTGGGGGGTCATGAGGTGGCGGTGGGCTCGGGCCGGCTTGCACGCGCCATGCTGGCCAGGACCGCGCTGGCCGGCCCACACCCCACATCATCATCAGCTCCGGGAGCGCCAGCACGAGCAGCACCGCTGGAAGCGCTGCCAGCAGCTGCGCCAGAGGTGCTGCTACAGAATGGGGACGTGGTCGCAGCAGATGCAGCGCGTGTGGCAGCGGCGCTGGCCAGCTGGGGTGCAGCAGGCGCCACGGTGGTCTTTGTTGTCGTGGATGGTGGCCTCGTTGGTTACCTGGCCGTTGCGGACCGGGTGCGTCCGGGGGCACGTGACGCAGTGGCGGCGCTGGCGGGCCGAGGTGTGACATGTGCGATGCTCACGGGGGATGAGGCACGTGCTGCAGCTGTGGTGGGCACTGCAGTGGGCCTGGACCCTGGCCATGTGCATGCTGAGCTGTTACCTCAGGACAAGCTGTCCCTCGTACTGGCGTACCGCCGGCAGGCGGTACAGGTGGCTGGAGTTGTTGGTGCGGTACAGATGCCGTACAGCTCCAGCGCTGCTACTGCTCTGGGTGTGGCTGGTGTGGGTTGCGCTGGGCGGCGTGATGACAGTGGGAGTAATGGGGGGTTTGGAAATGCTGCTGGCTGGTGGGGTGCCCGCTGGCTGCACGGGCGGGCGTACCGCCGGCTTGCGGCTTGCAGTAGCGCAGGCAGCCGGCCGGGCAGTACAGCCAGCAGTAGCGGCGGCGGGACGGCAGCGGCTGGGGCCGCAGCAGCAAGTGAGGCGCTACTGCCAGCAGGCACGGTGCTGAGCAGTAGCGAGGGCAGTAGCGGCGGTACGAGCAGCCATGGTGGCGCGGGTGCAGCTCTGAAAGCCGCCCATGAACTGCAGCAGGATCTACCCTGGTGGCGGCACTGGCTGGGGGCGGCCGGCAGGAGCGGCAGGAGCGGCAGCAGCGCGTCACAGCTGTCACAGCTGGAGCTACAGGGTGTGGCGTACCAGGCGATACGTGTACGGCCATCGTCTGGAGGGGTTGCTGGAGGCGGCCAGCACAACAGCCTGTCATTTGGCGGGTGGCTGGGCTCGTTTGGTGGCGGCCGCCGCGGCACGCGTGCCAGCATCTCCCTTGGTGGGGCCCTCAGACAGCAACAGGAGGAGAGTGGGGTAGCTGGCTCTGAGCTCGGAATGGGTGCGTGGAGAGAGGTGAGGAAGGAGGGCCAGGTCCCAGAGGGTGGGGCGGCAGCAGCTACATGGTATGCGCTGAGTCAGACACGGCCAGCGCTGGCCAGCTTCTGCACGGGTTCCGGGGGAGGGGGCATGGGGCCTGTGGGCAGTGGCAGTGCTGGAGGTGGGCTGGTGGGTTCAGCACGTGGCAGCGAGGAGCAGGGGGGCGGCAGCGTCGTGGGCGCGTTTGCGTGGCGTGCACTGCGCAGGCGGGGCGGGCGTGCAACGCATGGCAGTTATGGCGGCGGAGGCAGCGGGGGTGGGGCGCTGTGGTGGCGGCGGGGCAGTGGGACGGGCAGCCGCGTGGTTGCGCATGTGGGGGATGGCGTCAATGACGCCCCTGCGCTCGCTGCGGCGGATGTGGGCATTGCGCTGGGCTGTGGCGGCGCTGCGCTCGCGGTACGTGACCCTTCATGCACACCCCTCACGCACACCCCTCACGCACACCCCTCATGCACACCCCTCATGCACACCCCTCGTGCACACTCCTCGTGCACACCCCTCATGCACACCCCTCGTGCACACCCCTCGTACAGATGGACCCTCGCCCAGCCGTCCCATCTCCCCCCACCCCCACCTCCCAGCCCGCACCCCCTGCCCTGCCGTCCTTTTCCTTTCCGTCGCGTGCCTCTGCTGCTCATACCTTTTCCTGGGCCATGGACTGCTCATAGCTTGTGAACTGTGCCGTGTCGTTCCTGCGCTGCCTGCCTGATCGGTTCACAACACCCTGGAGCCTGGCTTGCCCCTTGCTGGTGGCGTTGGAGCTCCAACAGCTCTCTCCACTCACATCCGCATGGTGCTGATG
>BDCZ01000394.1:0-18362 GCA_001662365.1 Chlamydomonas applanata | reverse complement strand
CCCCCCCCCCACACACCTCCCTCCATCCCCCACCACCCGCCACCACCCACACACCCACAAACTCATCACAGGTGGAGGCTGCGGACGTGGCGCTGTTTGGGGGGGACCTGCGCGCACTCGTGTTTGCGCGCGACCTGGGCGTGCATGTGTCGCGAGTCATCACAATCAACATCGCCGTCGCACTCGCGGGTGGGCTCCACTAGTGTATCCGTCGCTACATTCACTACTCTTCTGCTTACTAATCCTGATCACTACTCCTCTTATTGATCCTATTCCTCCTTCATACAAATCTGATCTTTTGTACAGTTGTTGTTGGACTTCTATACAAGATACAACATACCCGACGCACCAAACCACACCGCAGTTACCACACCAACAACGATTTGATATCCTTGCTGGAGCTGTTGCTGCCGGCGCTGGCACTGCTGGCGTGTGTTTGGGTGCATGGCTCCTGACGTCCGCCCCAAGGTCCTGATATATATACCGCTGTGGCCATGCCCTACCCTCCCACCTCGCAGTCAAAGCTGTCGTGATTGGGCTCGCGTTTGCTGGGCGTGTGAGCTTATGGGTTGGGGTGGCGGCAGACGTGGGGTCAGCCCTCGCAGTCGTGCTGCACGGCCTGAGCGTGCTGGCATTCAAAGGGAGGCGAGATCTGGTCTGCTGTGAGGAGTCCAAGGGACCTCTGGAGGGCTGGGCTGGGCTTGATGGGAGCGACAGTAGCGGTGGCAGCGGGGGCAACAGCGATGACTTCGGTGGTGCCGGCGGCAGGCTGCAGCTGCTGGGTCAATGGGACGGTGAGGGCCTGGATTTGAGGCCAGGCAGTGGGGAAGGTGACCTGGCAGGTCATGCCTGGGTACCGGACCTGGATCATGCAGGGGACCAAGGAGAGGTGACAGGGCAGGACAGTCGCTGGGCCAAACAGCAGGCCGCCGAGCTGATGCAGCAGCCGCTGCTGGCGCCTGGCAGCAGCAGCAGCAGTAACAGTAACAGCAGTGGACATATGGGTGCTGCTTCCGGTCCCTCCTTCCAGCCCCCGCCTCCTTTCCAGCCCGCAACGCCCATCCCCTCCAGAACGAGCCTGTTGCGGCAGGCAGCCGGGGTGCCCTTTGAGTTCAGCAGCCATGTCCGCAGTCCCGGCAGTGTTAATAGACACCCCCAACAGGTAACAGCTGCAGCAGTAGCAGCAGTGTCGCCTCAAATGATGCAGCCTGCCAGAGACAGAGAGGCCTGGGAGGGAGTCCCATCAGGGCTTAATCAGGAGCCCACTGCCAGGCCCAGACCATCACCAGTTGCCTCACTTGGTAATGAGGGGAAGGATATGAGTGAGGCATGCAGGGTGGCCCTGGCCGCCGCGGCGGTCGCACGCCGCAGGCACCCGCGCGCCGCGGCACGGGGCGGTACAGCCGCCGCGTGCGCGTCTGGCTGCCCCTGTGCTGGCCACCTGGCAGGGACAGACGGCCGTGGCGTGACGTTCTGGGGTGTGGGGCTCCCAGCTGGTGCGACTGGAGCAGCTACCACAGGGGGTGAAGAGCTGTGGGCGGAGGAGGAGCGGCTTCTTGGCCATGCTTGGCAAGGCTGATGTTAGTAAGAAGTGGAGCTGGGGCTGCAGCTGCACAGAGGGAGCGCATAGCGCTCCTACGCCTTCGTTATGAAGTTGTTATCACCAGCATCAACAGCATGGCAGCATCTACGTTCTGCATCTATGTTTAGCATACATGCTTTGCTTTGCAGCAGGCTCCTGCCAGCAGGGGCAGAGCTCCAAGCCAGAGCTGCCTGCGTGTTCTGTCTGCCAGCAGCTTTTCCTGGCCCTTTATGCTCACCACCCCTTGTTTGCAGTGTGGTGTAGGCTATGTCAGGTAGTGTAGTTTGTTGCGTGCAAGTTAGGTCAGGTGGTGTAGGCTTATGCCGTGGTAGATACATTCCATTGGCGCAAGCACGGTATCAGGCAGGTGCAAGTCGTTCTGATTGTAGTTAGGCGTGTAATGAGCCATCGGCATGATATGCACCCTTGCTGCTGTCTGTTCGTTCACACCATTGGCTATGGTATCATCCTGAGTGTGATTCTGCATGTTCCAATCATGTCTTGTGGTGCCAGTGAGGGCCGCTGCTGGCAATAGCACGGTCCACACTTCCTCATAGAAACATGCCACAGGTCCAGAAAACAATCTTTCAAGCTGCATTATCAACATGTCAAGCTACCAGCTTCACTGCCAGGCCACTGCCCTCATGGTACGCTGAGCACAGGGGCTGGCCCAGCAGCTCTGTGCACCCTGCAGCTCTGGCAGCAGGCAGCTGGAACCAGCGAAAGGTCCAGCTACCCTCAAAATGCACGGCCTGCACCATACAGTGGGCTGTGGGGGCGCAGCTGTCAGTGCCCCTGGGGCCAGTCTGTTGAGGGGCTCAGCTGGCCCCCTGGCCTCCTTGGGCACTGCTCTAGCACACAGGCACAAGCAGGCTCGCACCTGTAGGTCGGGCTGTAAGGGGCCCAGGTGCCAGGAGAAGGAGGCTCAGGCTGCCATGTGGGGCGCGAGTGGGCTGCAGCTCATGCAGGGGGCCACTGGGGACAGCTTGCAGTCATCACAGGTGTGCTGCTGGCTTCATGAAGGCCGTGGGCATGCTAGGGAGCTGATGTGCATGCAGGCTGTCATGAGTCAGTGTCCATCTCAGAACGATCCAGCTAGTGCCCCAGTGCCCTACGATCCTGCGATCCTGCTAGTGGCCATGAAGCATCAATACAGCTGTTGCCAAGGCTGGGGATGTGCCTAGAGGCAGGGTGCGTGGGGATGGGATGCGCATGTCATGGTGCCTGCCCGCGGCGCTGTGCAGTCCCCATGCGATCATGCACCACATGGCTGTGCCAAACCAAGATACCCCTGTCCAACTCACTGTGGTCAACTGCTCGACTGTTGCTGCAGGGCATTGGAGATCTGCTCTTCCGGGACCTGCCTGATCCCTTCCGTGGGTGCGTGACAGCATGATGAACAGATCAGCAACGAAGACTGCCTGTTTCCGTTACAGATCGCAACACAACCTGGCAGCACGATGACCTCTGCGCTCTGCTTGAGATCTCGGGTGATGCCTGACCAACAACACAAGCTTCGTTTCTATGTTGCCATGGCAGTCCACTTCAAGAGCACATGTATTGGCAGTACGGCTTTGCAGGCATCATGCAGTGGCCCACGACCAATGAGACAACCAGCGGCCTCAACACACCAGCCCGCGGCCTGATACCTCCACCCAACCCTTGCTGCTGCGTGCAGGTGGTCCCAGGATGACATGCCGGGACTGTACACAGCACTGCTGGGGTACCTTGGTGAGTCAGAGTGGACCAACAGGGAGGGCAAGATGCTCGATTGCTGCACACATCACCGCCTGATAACGGCGCTGCCAGGGCTGTACTGCCACTGGGCTGGGCTGCCAGGCGTGCTGCCTTTGTATTGGATGTACTGCCAGCACTCTAGGGGGGACTTCAGTTGGTTATGGGCCGTGCAATGTGTACGGCTGCATGCGCGCATGCACGGCTCGCACGCCAAAACTGCATATCTCGGCATCTGTCACGGCATGGTACAACATGTGCAGCAGTTGGCTGTACTGCGGTAACCCCAGGCAGTACAGTGATCTTAAATTAATCGCAACTGAACCACTCGCTGGTCTCGCTCCCTCATTTCCACTGTTCCAATCGTGTCGATGCTCTGCTATGCTCCTGCGACAGGTGACCGGCTCCAGTACGCGACACGTGGGGCGGTACGGCGGCTGGGGCTGGCTGGACTGGGCTATGGCGCCATCATCGTCTGGCTCTCTAAGGAGGTGAGGGGCCCAACCCAGGGAGGTGTGGGGTTCACTGTGGGGGAGGTGAAGGGTCCATTGCAGGGGATGTGAGGGGTTCACGTGACAAAAGTGGGTGGGAGGCATCATGGTGGTGTGATGGTGGTTGCCCATGCGTGCTGCACAAAGGAATCAGCTGGGCCCCAACTTCTCCCTATAATGGCCCAGCAACCACCAATGACACACATCTGTGACACGGCGTGTTATTATTATTAATAACCACCAATGAATGCGGTGATGTACAGTCTATGGCCCAGGCTACAGTCTGCTCCATGCCTGAGTTGTACGTACTGTAGTTCAGCCTCCCTGACGGACCTGCAGAAGTGCAGCCTCATGGCGCGTGATTCCATGGGCTGCGCCTGATCGCGTGTGCAGACCGGCAAGATCGTGGGCCAGGGGCTGGGTGCTGCGGTGGGCCGAGTGCTAGATGCGGCAGAGCATGCAGCGACTGCGGGCTTCGTGACGGCATTTGCTGAGGTGGGGGAGCATGATGTGTGGGGACGCTAGGAGGGGTGCATGGATCCGTGGGAGCTGTCTAGTTGCAGCCAGCCTGGCCAGTTTGTGCCTGCTTGCATGCGCGAGGGACCTGCTTGCTCCAGCCAAGAACTGAACCACTACGGCACGGCCCATGCTTTGCCACTGCTATATTGCATTGGTTGCCTGCGGCAGTAGATGCCCATCCCCCATCCCTGCACGCTGAAGGCAACGTTACTTGCTTCCAACGCCCTCAACCCCGAGCCCAAACCTTCTTCTCGTCCCTTGTGCCCATCTGTCTGCGGCCATCAGGGGCGTGCTGCAGGTCTGGGGGATGCCGCCGCACTCGAGTACGCGCAGCTGCGTGATGCAGGGGTATTCAAGCGGGATGATGACCTCCTGCCCGCCCTACCCCTGTGGGCAGTACCGTCAGTGGTCGGGAGTACACCCCCCAAAGCAGTACAGCTGCGTACCATCCCTGTACTGCTGGCACCACCACCCAGCACAGGCCCTGCTGGCAGTTGGGCTGAGAGAGGGTCTGTTGGTGGCAGCAGCGGTACAGCGGGGGCCCCGGCCGTGGGGCCAGGGTCAGGTACAACAGTCGTGACAGGGTCGGGCAGGGCACGCGTGACGCAGCCGCGTGCGCTGGCAAGGGGCAGGGCGCGGATCAAGGGGGTGGATCGTGGGCATGGCCTCAGAGCTCTGGCCGGGGTGGCGGGCGGCGCCCGTGTTGTGGCAGCGCGCGTGGCGGAGGGCCGGGACCGCGTGTCACATGCGTGGGGGGAGGTGCTGGTGCGCATGGGGGAGGCGGTGGCGGCTGCAGGGCATGCTGTGCAGGATCGAGGAGGGCGCTAGCTGCTAAGGGTGCCAGCATCTAGGGTGCTAGCTGTTACGGAGGGCGGTCACAGACTGGTCTGAAGCTGCCTGCTGCGTCACAATCGAAGCTTTTAAACATCAGGAGCTGAGCATCAGGAGCTGAGCAGGAGAAGTCGTGTTGCGAAACATAAACGAGGTGTGAGGATGTGTACAGAGCCTGCTTGCATGGCTTGTTTGGTTACATAAGCATGAGGACTGCATCGATCAACGGGATCCCCCCAAACATGTATGCATCTGGCATCAGTAGTCAGCGGCCATGCCAGCTGTGATCATGTGAGGATGATAGTAGGATGTTTGATGCGGGTCTCGCACCACACGCATGGAGAAGACATACGCTAATGGGCAGGCCAAGAGTTCAGGCGCCCGTCAAAGCAAAAAGGAGTGCATCAAAATAGGGGCCACTCAGGGCAGGCTGCTCACCATCCCACCTTTGTATAGCTGTACAAAAGTACAGCTGTACACGCGTACAGCTATCCTGCAGAAAGCTGGCATGTAGATAGGGTGATCTCAACCCCGCGTGTACGTAAGCAAGCTTGTACATGACAAACACACGCGAATGGGCATCAGGACCCCCCCCCTTCCCCCCGGCGCACACACACACTGCAGGAAAAACAAGATCACTGCTGCTCGTACTGTGTCAGATATCACGGCCCGGGCAACAGCACAGCCCGTGCACCTGCCCAAGGCCCCTGTGATGCAGCATGCTCCATTGCCATTCAAATGCAGCTGCCCTTGTGATCAAAAGGCATGGCGCCAACAGGTTCTATTGCTGTGATGCTTTGTAACTGGCACGGCCTGTCTTCAGGCAAGTTGCCTGCCGCCGCACACCCTTCTGACCTCAACCCTGACATCAACCTTCTAACAAATCTGCAATACAGTGCTCTGAGTGTACTGCCGTACGTACTGCTTTCCACCGCTACATAGCTGCAAGTAGCAACAGCAGCTCACTCCCCAGTGGTGTCTAGCTGCAGCACGTGACCTGCTGGCGCTGTAGTGGATTGGAAGGGACAGATGACCTGTCGTGTGTCATGGCAGCATGGGGCGGGGCAAGGCAGCACCGTCGGGCATGTGGCACTATGACGCACACACCACATGTTGCATACCTGGAACAGTGGTTGATGCAGCTTGGCACCCAGGCCAGTGAAGCCATGCACCATGCCCTCCCTTCCTCCCCCTCCCCCTCTTTCTGCTCTTCGTGGTGAGGACAGGGCGCAGTACACCTGGTCGTCGCACCGTCGAATGCTCGGGCTCCGCAACCTTCAAGTCGTTCCCGATGATCCATTGCTTATTTTTATCCGTGCTTGCGCCAGTGGCCTGCGGGACGGCTTGGCTCTCGCTTGTGGCACCTTGCGCTGGTAATGCCTCCGGCGCAGACATATCGGTCCCACCTGCTCGTGAGCTAGCACCACAGCCCATCGTTCCCACCTCGTCCTGATGCTAACTACTCTGCAACCCTCGGGTAAGGATGCAGCTGGATGGATTTATGGCAGAAGTACCGATCAACAGAACAGAGCAAACAAAAACACTGTGCGTGGCTGTGTGCTCTCGGACAATGTGACCTGTGTGAGTCTTTGACTGGCCCGTTGGCATGCCGGCTGCGCAGGTGCCAAAGGACCCATGCCCAGCCACACTGCTCATCGAAAGTAACTCATAGATGTGTCGCTTGCATGGTCTCAAGCACGGCAAGCTAACAGCTAGCATGCAAGTAAGCATGGTAAGGTGAGGCTCAGCAAGTTGCGGGGGCTTTACGCACAAACTGGTAACACTTCAGTTGCCTGCTGAGCAAAGCTGTGCACGGCAACTGTTAGCAGCTCTGTCGCGCTTAAGCACTGCACGCGACCTGCTCTCTCAAGCCTCTCTCCTTTCTTCATGCACAAATCCCTGCCTCTCCTCCATCCCAAGGTGTTATCCCAAAGCCTCCCTACCGCCTGCCATGGTGCCTAGCTGTTTGAGGCACAGGACCTTCTGCTTGCGTGTGCAGAGCATGGACCTGCTGGCCTGCTCTTAAGGTGCCAAATGATGTGGCAGGACCATCACAACTTTGAAGGTGAGCCTGTGCCAGTTCCCACCAGCACCCGTAGATCATGTACCACTCCACTCACACTTGGCTCCCTGCAAGCCATGTGCCCCTGTCCCCCAGCCCCAGGCGCTGTACTTGCTGTACTTGCCCCGGGCTCCCGCTTGCCTGCATACCCAGCCTGTGCCCTGCGCTCCAACTTATCCTCCTCTTCGTACTGCATCACCCCCTGCCCGCCCTTCCCAGCTACCCCCACCTGTTCCCGCTCATGCACACCTTCCTCCACAGCCCGCCCCTCAGCCGCCCGCCCCTCCTGCCCCCGCTCCTGCTGCTCCCGTGCTTGGCTCGCTGCTGCCCTGGCAGCACCAGCTGCCCTGCGCTGCGCTGCAATCCAATGGGGCAGCGGCTCTGTCCCGAGCACCATGCTAGACACGAGGCCTGCCACGCGCACGCATTGGCGCTCCGAAACGCAGAACGCGTGTGTCAGGTCCTCAGCCCACACCGTCTGTGGGCAGGAGCAGGCCAAGGGGTACGCAGGCCAAGAGGCAGGCAGGCCAAATCAAAACGTCAGACAAACGCAGACAAGGATGTGACAGACACCGAGAGAGGCGGCTAACAGCCACACACTAGCTAGCAGCCACACTCTAAGTGCAGCTAGCAGCCAGAAAACTATCCGTGGCAGTACCATTTCTCCCAATCAAAGCAGTATAAGGAATCTTACCTGCAGCCCCGGCACCTGCGCCACCATGTGGTCGTACTGCCCACGTGACATCCACACGTCTTGCGGGCAGGCCACGACATGCAGCCGCCTCCCCTGCCACAGCAGCACCCAATGTGAGCAAGCAAAAACCCAACATGCGTTGCTGCGGTCCCCACATCCAGGTCTGTGCCCACAAAAGAGCACGGTGCATGTGGCTGCATGAGCATCGGTGCATGCACGTGGCTGCATGCACTACCAGCCCAGGTCCAGGGCCCGCATGACGGCATGAACATGGCATGTCTCAGGGTAATCCCATGAACCGGCAGGGCATGTCCTGTCTCCCCACAGGCCCTGGCTGCCAGCTAGGGCCAATGGCACTGGTTGGAAAGGCATGATCCATACCACCACCCGTTGAACGCAGAACATCCACCAATCCACAGGATCATCTATTCACATGATAGTCATTCAACAGGAGCACCTACTAGGCCAACAAGCATGATGCAGCAGGCCTGCTCCAGAGCCCACCCACATCCTCACCAGCGCACGCAGCAGGCCCCAGTCAAAGGGCCGGTCGAGGTCCCTGAACTCGTGGTGCGCGAGGTGGAAGTTGTTGCGGACGGAGGGCGGGTGCAGCAGCGAGCGAGTGGTCTCCACTGCATGAGGGTCCAGGCCGTCTGCATGGCCATGGAGTGATGCAGGCGCAACGTCATATGAGGCATGTGAGGCATGTGACGTGTGCGTCACGCGTCAGGCACGCACACAATCAACCCACACGAGCCCGGTCGACCCCGGCGTCTTGCCAAAGCAAACCACACCGGCAAGCGCGCGCAGCTCTACAGAGTGTTAGCCGTTTACAGGGCGGTTACCAACAAAAGCCATGAGGGAAGAAGAAGGATCGAGACAGATGTAACATGTACGAGATCTCATAGGACTGTTGGGGCCCGTGAAAAGGGTGCTGTGAGAAGGGCGCTGTGAGACTCACTGGCCCAGAGGCGGATGAGGCTGCTCTGTAGCCAAGCGGGTGTTGCGCTCAGGCCCTTCGCCACGCCACCCATGAGCTCAAAGCGTGCCGCCGTGCTGCGTAGCCAACGCTGCCGCCAATTGGTTGCAAACTCGGCCTCAAAGAATGGCATCAGGGCGACCACACGGGCGATTGGGGGAGGGGTGTGCTGCCCGCTGGTCGATGGCTGTCCCTCCTGCCACTCCTGCTGCCCCCCTGCTCCGTTCCCAGCCACTGCGCCTTGCGGAGACCTGATGGTACTGCTCGCACTGGCGTCACTGACACCAGTACTGCTGCTGGCGGCTGTACTGCCCCCCACAATTGTACTGTTTGTGGTGGCGGCACTGCTGGTGCCCGTCAGTCCCTCCAGCTGTGCAACTGCATGCACTGTCATGTATGCACCGATGGAATGGCCGAGAATGACTAGGGGTGGCCGGCCTGCGCAGTGCAACAAAATGAACAGCATGTCATCTGGCATGTCATCAACATTAAGATGGACATTATTATCCCCGGCAGAGCCCTGTGCTGCCTGTGCTGTAAGCAGCTTACCGAGCACGGCAGGGCCTCAGGCGGCAGGCACTGTGCTGTGTTACCACAAGGGACCTCCTGCAGCCCGCACCTAGTTGACAAACCCTGGAACCGGGCAGCCCACCCTGTACGGTTACGTAATAACAAGGCACAGGTCACAGCAGCGGCCTCATTCAGCTGCGGCCCACGCACCTGGCTGTAGCAGCTGGCTGCGAAGAACGTCCACCTTATGTGCAATCTGGTCATCCAGGTCATACAGCTGCACAGTGCACGCAGACAGGCCATGCGCACGCAGCCACAGGAGCAAGGGCGTGCATGAGCAGGCACGAGATGGTCTGGACGGCAAAGCTACGGGGCCACTGCTTTATTGGTTCCATTGCGTTGGCATCAGGGGGTGGCGCACACTGTGGGACTTGGACCACCGGCTTCGCACCGACATGCCGCATGTGTCCCCCTTCCTGTTATGGCTACTTCCATGACTCCAAAGCGCGCAGTCACCGTCCCCAACCCCCACCACCCAGTCCCAAACCCATCTCATGCACGGTTTGCTCACGTGCGCCGCTCCCGGCCACCCTCCGCCGCAAGTATTCATGGAAAACACACCTTGTCCCCATGGTTCTGTGGCCCCGTGTCGTGCCCTGCGTGGCTGACAGACACCACATCTGCATGGCCTTTAAAAGCTGCATGAAGCTCAGCCATGAAGGGGATGTAGTAGCCCGCATTGCCTGCACAGGGCACAGCATGGAGGTTGGAGGAGGTCACATACCTTCACGTATGCATGCATGGTATGTCCTTGCAGGCTTGAGAATAGGCTTTGTCATGGTATCTCTGCTGCAGAAGCTGCACCAGTAGTCCAGTACATGCTTCCGCGTTCAACTTTGTTCCTAAGCGTAATTGCTCACAAGGCTGGCGGTTGGGCTGTCTGTGATTAGACCGCTGGCCAGTCCCAGAGCACCAGCAGAGGCCAGTGGTGGACAGTCTGGAAACCCATGCACCAGTTGTGGGTTCCAGAGCTGTAACAGCATGCCCCAGTGCGCAAGGGGCCCCAGTATGTTGGCGTGCCCAAGGAGCGTGCAGATGAAGCTGCCCTGCTGCTCGTCACGGGGCGTGCAGGCACACATGCATGCTGGCTGGAAACTCACCTGGGTTACCCGGCACCACCAGCACCTGTAGCAGCGGTTCAACAAGCGCTCGCATGGAGAGCATCTCAGTGGGGATGCCTGCAAGTACGCGGCCACCCGTCCGGCTGGGACCAACCACTCCGCGGTATGGCATTGTGCATGGCATCTCGTGTGTTGCATGCGGTCACACCGGCAGTAGCAGTGCATGATCTCCAGGCACACAGCTGGGTGATGCACAGAAGAGCCCAGTGCGCTCCGCCACATGCACAGCTGGACCCGCGCAGGCGTGCCGCTGCACAAGCTGCACTGCCCTTTTCACCTCTGACATTTACGAATTGGCGTACAAGCAGCGACGACGCCATCCTCTTGAACTACTGCTGGTTGTGATGGTCTGTGCACTGATCAGGGTTTGGTCTATTCTTGCGAAAGCCGCTTGATGGTTGCAAATGCAGGCGAGTTCTACCTCTGGCTGCTCATGGTGGCGCGTGAACAGGGTTTGTGGTCAAGGCCACTGAAATCACACGGAGGTGACGAAAAGTCTCGCTGGGTCCACATCGGCCCTTTGCGACCCTTGACGAAATTCGACAAGATGCAGGCCACCCAGATGCGCGTTTCCTCTTGCCGGGGCGTGGCCCGTGTTTCTCGTCGTGGCGCTGTGGTGGTGCAGGCGAAGAAGGACCCCAAGGGCCCCAAGGTCGCCATCGTGGGCATCACCGGAGCCGTCGGCCAGGAGTTCCTCCAGGTAAGCCTGAATGCCCGCTTGCACACCCCACATGCCAGCTCAATTGGGTCTCTGGTGTGCCGATGCACAGGTGATTAAGGAGCGCAACTTCCCCTACAGCGAGCTGAAGATGCTGGCGTCCGCCAGGTAGGGATCTGACTTCTCCGATGTTTGGGTTCTCGGGCAGTTGTCCTGCAGCTGACAGGGCGAATTTCCTTTGCAGGTCCGCTGGCAAGACCCAGGAGTTTGAGGGCGTCACCTACAAGATTGAGGAGCTGACGGCTGAGAGGTGGGGGAGGACCGTGCTGACCATGACCCTCATCTCATCGCCGTCACCTGGCTCACACACGATGCCTGCGTTGCGTACGCAGCTTCAAGGGCGTCGACATTGCCCTGTTCTCCGCGGGCGGCTCCATCTCCAAGTCCCTGGGCCCCGTTGCCGCTGAGGCTGGCTGCATTGTGGGTTTGCCATGCATGCGACCATGTTGCATGGCCACATGCACTGCACAGCAGGCTCTGGGAGACCAGCCGGGCCTGCTGCACCCTGGCGATGGTCTCCACGCCGGCGATGAACACCCTAGGGGCAGAACACCCACGGGCACAGCAGCAGGGCATGTCTGCACAGCGCTGCAGCAGTCAAATATGCGCGCGGTTACAGCTTGCGCCCACCCATCCCGCGCCCGGCGTAGTAACTTACAACATGGTGCCAGTTGTGCACGCAGCCTGCCATGCTGCATTGCAGTCTATTTTGAGCCACAATCACCGATTCTGAATGATGCACAGGTGGTGGACAACTCCTCTGCCTTCCGCATGACTGAGGGTGTGCCCCTGATCATTCCTGAGGTTAACCCTGAGGACATGAAGCACATCAAGCTCGGCTCCAAGAAGGTGTGCAAAGGGCATACGCACAGCCTGCAGGTCCTCCTGATCTCTGCAGCCATCAGCCTGCAGATGCACAGGATCCTGCAGCCATCAGCCTGCTATGGACTCGAAGCTGCAGGATTAAGCATATGTTATATCGTGCTTCAGCGCATGGGCGCAGCATGTGCCCGCCTGGCGCATGACCCTACTGAGCGGGCCCCAGTAATGCTTGGTGCGCAGCACAGCTGCAGCTATGGCAACAACAGGAGCAGGGTGGCACAGGATGTCAGCACATCTGTCCCACTCCATACCAATGCAGAATGCACACACACATCGAGCGTATCACCATGCACTGCGCATCCACAGGGTGCCATCATCGCCAACCCTAACTGCTCCACCATCATTGCCCTGATGGCCGTGACCCCCCTGGACCGGGTCGCCCATGTCAAGCGCATGGTGGTGTCCACCTACCAGGTGCGTGCATGGGGAGGGCGGGGGCCTCTGCTGGCTGGTTCTGGCAGTTGGCTTACAGATTGCTCATGGGCCGTAAGGGTCAAGGGTGGCACGTGTGGCTGGTGCAGCATCATCTGGAATAATCACATCATACACATATGTAGGCATGTGCAGGCGTGGCACATGTGTAGGCATGGCCTGTCTGCGCGCCAGCGGCGCCAACATCGCACTGAATGCTTCATGTGTGCTCAAATGCTGAACTGGCTGCTGCCGCACCTCCCACAGGCCGCATCTGGTGCTGGTGCCGCCGCCATGGAGGAGCTGCGCCAGCAGACTCGCGATGTGCTGGACGGCAAAGCTGCACAGCCCAAGATCTTCCCCCAGCAGGTGTGGACAGGAGCAGGGGCAGAGGCAGGAGCAGGGGCAGAGGCAGGAGCAGGGGCAGGGGCAGGCATGTCAACAGCCATGGAAACAGCTGCCAGGCAGCCTGCCAGGCTATCGGTTGGTTAGCGTGGTGGCCAACACGGGGTGCCAGCGCTTTTACGCTGTTGGCTCAAGCCCGGTGTGGGGACAAGCCGAGGGACTAATGGCGAATCTTGCACTGCTTCTTGCACCGCTCATTGCACCTTGTAATGCCATGCCTGTAACGCCGTCCCTTGCATTTGCCTTATGGGCGCGCAGTACGCGTTCAACCTGTTCTCCCACAACTCCAAGATGGACGTTGAGCTGGGCTACAACGAGGAGGAGATGAAGCTGGTGAAGGAGACGCGCAAGATCTGGAAGAACCCGAACGTGGGTGCTTTCATGGCCTGGCATGGTCTCATGGGGGGCGCGGGAATGGGCGAGGTTGGGGTGGGGGGGCGGGGGTGAACTGTTGGCGCGTGTGCCGGGGCTGAAGGCACCCAGGGATGGCGCCGGTGCAGGGCATGGGGCATTTTGTTTGTGCATTCGATTCGGTTGATCGCGGTGAATATGGCTGGTGCCGGTATGTATGGTAATCGGCTGCTCAACCGTCCCAGCAACACCAACTGTCACTAACCGATTGCGCGCAACCTGGTCCTGGCTTTTCGCAGGTCAACATCACCGCAACGTGCATCCGCGTGCCCGTGATGCGCGCGCACGCCGAGTCGATCAACCTGGAGTTTGAGAAGGACATCAGCGAGAAGGAGGCGCTGGACGCGCTGGCCAAGTTCCCCGGTGTGTCTGTGATCAATGACCGCGCAAACAACAAGTTCCCCACCCCCCTGGACGCCACCACCCAGGACAACGTGTTTGTCGGCCGCGTGCGCCGTGACATCAGCCGCAAGGACAACAAGTGAGGAGGGGGGGGGCCAGCTGGGGAACATCGTTTCTTCCAATGAGCCATGGATTGTGGGGTGCAGCGGCGGTCGGCTGCCTCACGTGCGCCAGCTGCCTGGGGCTCTGATTTTGATGTGTTCGCCATGATGTGCTGGCTGACTGCTTCTGGGGGTGTAGCAGGTCACAGCCCTGTGCAGCAGGTTTGCACGCAACAGGGCCCTGCAAGTACCTGTTCCGTTTGCTGCTTTTGCTCTTTGTGACGTGGAGCGTGCGGGCCGTGTGATTGCGCGCAGGGGCCTGGACCTGTTTGTGTGCGGCGACCAGATCAAGAAGGGCGCGGCGCTCAACGCGGTGCAGATTGCTGAGCTGGTGCTGAAGAACTGAGCAGTTCCTGCAGCACGGCTTGACGGGCACATGCCTGTGTAAACCAGACGGGCTCGTGACCCAAATGACAGCTGGCTCTTACTTGGGCAGGGTTGCGGCTGCTGTCTGCGCCAAGCCTGTTGCAAGCAATGCCAACGGGAGCGCTGCCATGCATCAGCCTGGAGGCGGCAGTGCGCAGCGTGCAGCAGTCCAGCGGGGTTGATGCCACAGCAGCTGTGCTGCAGCAGCGGCGCTGAGAGCGGGGTTGCTGTGGCACTCTCACTGTCCTGCACTGTGGCTGCCTCTGCTGGTTGCTGGGTCTGGCAGGAGGGGACGCCCCAGTTGGGGCGGGCAAGGGGGTGAGTGGGTCGTCATGTGGTGTGTGGGGAGGGTGAGCGGTGCAAGGCTCGAGCTGGGCCAGGCGCTGAGCAGGTGCCTGTGGCTGATGCTGAGTCATGGAGTCCTGAGTCATGGACTCTTGATACTAGTCGGATGTGGGTGGGGTGACATGAAGAGCTACGTTAAATACACGGACCAGATGGAACAATTCTGGGTTGGGGGCGGGGGCGGGATCGGACAACAACACGCAGTACCTGAGGCCAGCCGCAGGCTGTGGTACTGGCACAGTTGCAATGCCGGCGCTGTGTAAGCAACTGAATTGGTCAACACACATTGGAGTCTGTCAGCAGGCGAAGCCATGAGGTCTTCAGTAGCCATGCATGCGCACACAACACACACGACCAATCAGAACAGTGTCTGCACACACCGCACACCCCGACAGCAGCACACCGGGCCCTGCAGCGATCCCCTTCTCCAGCTGAAATGTGGCGTGCCAGTCAACAGCTTTGCAGCGCGTACAACCTTGTCACTGTCATGCACTGTGCCCATCATGTGTCTGGATTGTTGTCATACATGCCCTTGACCTTGGGCGCCCAGCCGCTTGCTGCCGCAGCTGGCGCACCACCAGCCCCACCCGCCAACACCTCCCCACCGCCTGCAGCCCTCCACGCCGCAGCACCAGAAAAACGCCTTAGCCGTCCATTCTCATCACGCGCCCAGAAGCCACCGCCCTCCTGCCCCTCTCCTCCTTCGCCTGGCTCGTCCGTCTTCCCAGTGTCATGTGACGTGGCCGTGTGGCTGCTGCCACTTGGCAGCAACCCAGCTGCAGCCCGGCCGCTTGCACGCATGCGTGCCAACAACGCGCCCCCACTGGCCCTCAGCACATTTGCTGCTGCAGCTGCAGCCGCACTGGCTGCGCCTGGAAGCGTTGCGCCTGAAGCACGTCCAGCGTTCCCCACCACACCACGATTGAGCAACCGGGCTGGTGTCACTGCCCGCTGCTGCTGCTGCTGTTGCTGTTGCTGGGTCTGGTCTGCCAGCTGGTTGAGACCTGCCGAGAAGCTGGCACCCAGGGGTGCAGGCGCGACCATCGGCCGCTGCAGGTGGCCTGGTATTGTCCTGCCGCTATGTGGGTGTGTGGTTTTCTTTACCGGCGTGCACACAGCAGTCAAGAGCCATGCAAGAGCTGCCCCCATCAGGAGGCTCGCGCCACAGAGCACCACCCACGGCACGCACATGGCCCCCTCCGTTACCTCAAGCCCGTCATGTGCTGTTGCAGGGATACAGGCCCGCTGGGAGAGGAGCCCTTGCCTGGCAGGAGCAGCTCTAGGCGCCCCAGGGGCCCCTGGTGCTGCAGGGCCATCTTGCAGAGGGCCGTGTTGCAGTGGGCCGTTCTGCAGAGGGCCGTTCTGCAGAGGGCCGTTCTGCTGAGGGATGTTCTGCTGAGGCTGCTTCCCATCAGGATTGGGGCTAGTGCCCTCAGGCCCATCGTCCCCTCTTCCACCACCCCCCACACCTGCAGGGGCTGAATAGCTGTGATGGTCTGCGGCTGGCTGCCCTTGCGCAGCGGCAGGCCCTTCCTTGCTGCCAGTGGCCAGGGGTCGTGCGGCATCAGGTCCTCGGCTTGCCTCCGCAGCCGGACCCCCCTGAACAACCGCTCCTGTCCCTCCCACGCCTGCGGCAGCTGCACTGCTGCAGCCCTGGCTGCCTGCAGCCCCAACCCCAGCCCCCTCCAGCACCAGTAGGCTGCCGCCTGACAGCAGGGCATCAGGGGCGAACATGCCTTCTGGAGGTCCTTGCAGCATTGAATCATCCAAATCACGGCAGGTCCCGGAGGTCGCGCTCTGGCCCCCTCTGAAGCCTGATTGGGAGACAGAGGCCTTTTGACTGGATGCAATCAGGTGGGGCAGGTCAATGTCGACCTCCGCCTCACAGCCACCTGACTCAGGGTTGCTGCAGCTGACCGCATGTGACACAACACCCAACGTCACACCTGCCCCCGGGCATGTCACCACTCCACGCAGCTGCACCACAGTTGTGGTTGTGTGTGAGGTGGGCCCTGCTGTGCCATCCGCCTTGTGTCTGTTTGGTGTTGTGAGAGGCACGGCGAGCACAAACGCACGAGCCTCAACAGTCTGACCCCCGTGCACAGCAGATGGTGGTGGGCTGTGCTGGAGTGTGCCAGGAACCTCTTGGCTCTCCCTGCACACGGTGGCAGATGCTCCGGCCTGCAGGGCGGGTATGTGCATGGCAATGGGGGTGCAGCACGGGTGCATGAGCGTCTTCCACTGCACTGACCACACTTTTCGCATGCGGGGCCCATCGACACACGTGTGTGTGCATGCAGCAGGGTGCCCTACCTCCATGCACAGCTCTCACACATACACTAGCACACACACACACAGCATGCAGCATGCGGCCCTCCCATGCTACAGCAGCTCATCGCCCCCATTACCTGCCCCCCAGGTGCGCCCTGCTGCCATGCGTCCAGGCCCACACAGCATTCTGATCTGGCCTGTTGCCCTGCCCCCCCTGCTGCCGGAAACACCACGCGCCTGCACGCACACACACACCAGAGGGGGGCAAAATGGCGTTTTCGCACCATGTTCACAGGGAAAAGTCATGGAGTAGTCAAAAGTTCACCATGCCCTTTCGGCTTTAGCATGCCATGGCAGCAGCCTCGCCCCCTTCTACGACTGCCCCTATGCCTGCACCTTAACAGCCCCGATCACCTTGCCCCCTCCCCACCTCGTCCCCTCGCGGGTGTTCCCTGCTGATATGGCACCGGCATGCTGACATAGCATACAGCAGGGTGCCCCTGAAGATCCTTGCACCCGTCCAGCATCGGCCATACGAGTAATGGAATGAAGCCCCTTACCCGTGCAGCAATGTGTGGGAGTTGATGGAGGCCTGCAGCGGCCCCTGGCTGCCTCCTGAACTCCTCAACAGACCAGGGGCTGCAGCCCCCTCAGCTCCTGCCCAACTGCCTACTGAAATCAATGCCATCAGCAATGCCAACAGCATCATCTTCAACAGCCAGCTGTGTGCTGCTGCGCACATGTGCTATTGTGCTTGTGTAGAGTAGCGCTGATGACTGAGGCAGGCAACACAGCTGCGTGTAGAAGGAGCCACACTGCTTGAATTACGAAAGAAAGGCCCCCTCTTCAGTGGGGATGATAGACCACAGTCGATCACATTGATGCAGTAGATTTCAAATGGCACACTGAACCCACGCCTCCTAAACCCTGCACCTTCCTGTCCCCAAACTTCACTGGCTGCACTCTACGCATCATGCTAGCTATCTGAGCTGCCTCTTCTACGCATCTATTTCGGCCGTCCAGAAACTGCACCTGCACTCGACTGGATTCTACACAGCTAACACTTCTACACCCCCTCCAGATTCAGTACCCTAAAGAGCCTTCTGCCTCGCCTCCACCGTGCCGGCTTTCCTGACCTGTATGGCTGCATCTGGCACATGGCAGCCGACTGCCAAGTACTGCCAAGTACGGCCACGTACTGCCAGTACGGCCAAGCACCGCCAGTACTGCCAAGTACTGCCGGCTGCAGGGTACAGCCAGCTCCGCCTGTGGTGCACCCGCCACGCTCACTTGGGGCCCTGCGTGGCCGCGTACCGGATCTGCTGGTCTGCATACGCCGTGAAATCTGTCTTCATGCGGAAGCGCTCCTTGTTGGGCAGTGGCAGTGACGCGTCGTAGCTGCAGGGCGATGGTGGTGTAGATGTATGTGGTTGGGAGGTGGGGTGGGGTGGAGGTGGGTGAGGGGCT
>BDCZ01000393.1:13417-57376 GCA_001662365.1 Chlamydomonas applanata | reverse complement strand
TCCCCCCCCCCCCCCCCACACACACACGCACCACACACAGGTATGAGGCCGTCAAGGCGGGCCACGACGGCGTGGTGGCACTGCTGAAGCGCGCCAAGGCGCCGCTGGGCGTGGGCCACAGCGTGGGGGCGAGCGCGATGTCTGAGGCGGTGGTGGCGGGGGACCTGGTGGGGCTGCGGCGGCTGCTGGCCGCGGGCGCGGACCCGGACTGGTCCGACTACGACGGCCGCGCGCCGCTGCACGTGGCTGCGGCGGAGGGCAACCTCGCGGCGTGCGAGGTGCTGGTGCACGAGGGGGGCGCGTCGCCGGACATCCAGGACCGCTGGGGCCACACGCCCGCGGACGATGCCGCCGAGGGGCGGCACGCCGCGGTGGCCGAGTTCCTGGAGGAGCTGGCTGAGCAGGTGGCGGAGGGCACGCGGCAGGGGTGGGCGGGGGCGGGGGGCGAGACGATGGCGCGGCGGCGCACGTCCCGCCCCTCGTCCGCACGGTCAGCGGTCTCGTCACGCTCCAACCGCAGCGGGGTGGGAGGTGGGGGTGGTGGCGATGGTGGCCGGCCCGGCCGCGGCCTGGTTGCTGGTGGCGTGGGCTCAGCGTCACGCAGCCGGCGTGCACGCAGCACGAACGCGAGCGGGACGAGCGGCGCGGACGGCTGGTCGGGCCTGGGCCCCGGGGGCGGGGTGGCGGGGGTCGCGCGCGCTGCTGCCGCGGCTGCCGCGGCCGGTGGCAAGAGCCGTCCGGCGGCCACGCTGGTGGGCATCCTGGAAGTGGACGCGCGCGGTGGGGGTGGCGGCGCCCCCAACAAGAGCCCGGCCACCGCACGGGGTGGCCGCAGCGGCGGCGGGGGCGATGACAACAACAACAACAATGCGCGTGGCGGGGGCGGCCGTGACCGGGTGTCGCGTGCGTGCTCGCGCTCCTCGCTGCCCGAGTCGGTGCGGCTGTCGCCCGCGTTGCGGCGGCCGAGTGAGCCGGGTTGCGTGGCGCTGCCACCCGGCGAGCCGCTCTGTTCGGGGGTGGGGGTCGCCGGGGCCAGCGAAACCCACCAGCAGCAGCAGCAAGCAGGTGGGACGGGGCGCTCCGCTGCCGGCGCTGCTGCTCCTGGGGCCGCGGGTGCAGCAGCCCGCCATGAGAGCGGCCTTTCGGCTGAGCCGTCCACGATGCTGGACCGCATGCTGGCGGACTCCCTGCACGCGTCGCGCGCAGGCGGCATGGCAGAGCACGTGCACTTCATCGGTGTGCAGCCGTCAGGGAAGATGGCGACGAGCCCCACTGCACCGACTGCCACCAGTGGCAAGGGCAGCAGCGGCCAGGGCACCGCCAGCGGCACCACGGCGGGGCCGCCCGTGCCGCCCCTGGACCTGTCCAAGGTTGTGCCAGGCAGTACGATGGCGTCGCCACCGGCTGCGGGCAGTACAGCGGTGGCTGCGGCGCCGTCACCCGGCGGTGCAGTGGTGGGTAGCAAGGGGCGGCGCCGCAGCTCACAGCTGCTCGTGGCACAGGTGCCCGAGGATGAAGTACTGCAGCTGGGCGTGCCTGAGGGATTGGGCCCGGTGGTGTTGACATACGCAGCCCTGAGTGCCAGGGACAGCCGCGGCTCCCGGCCGAGCTCTGTGCCCCAGGCCCTCATGGCGGCGCTTGCGGGAGGCCTGCCCTTCCCCAGCGGCCTCACCTCACGGCAGGGCACCCCGCTGACGGGCCACCACCCCCACCATCACGCGCGGCCGGGCATCCCGCCGGACCCCACAGCGCCGCGGCCCGCCACTGTGTCCCAGCTGCCCGGGGCGAGCAGCAGCAGCAGCCTGGGGCCCACGTGGCCTGTCATCATGTCAGACTCGCAACTGCATGATGGGATGGCGAGGTACGGGGCGGTGGGTGCTGCGGCCGCAGCCGCGCCGCTGCCGGGGCAGCGTGGTGTCAGCGGAGCCGGGCCGGCAGACGGAGCGGTGCGGCCGGCGGCGGGGGAGCGGATGCTGATGGGCATGCCCGCAGCGACGAGCACGCGCTCCGTCCCCTCGCGCCACTCGTCCATCGGTTTCGGGGACGAGGAGGAGAGCGAGGAGGACGGGGATGTCAGCGGGCACGCTGCCCCTTTGCGCGGCAACAGCCGCAGCTTCAGCCACCCCGCGGCGCGCGGCGACCGGCAGCAGCAGCCGCTGCGGGTGACGTCCCCGGAGCTGGACGCGCTCGCCCCCCCGCCCGAGGTGCTGCGCATGCCGCCCCCCTCGTCACGGCAAGGGCCGCGGGGCGGCGGCACGGGTGGCGGCGCAGGGCTGCTGGGGCTGGCGGAGGTGGGGCGGGTGCTGACGGCCACACCGGGGCCCGCGTCCTCACAGCACGCCACCGCAGCGGCCGAGGGTGCGGAGGGCGGGGGCGGCGGGGCGGGGGATGCGGCGGTGGCGGCGTTGGCTGCACACGCGCTGTCACGCGTCAACCCAGCAGGCGGGGGCCCGGCGCCCTTGCTGGGTGGTGGCGTGCGGCGGTCGAGCCTCCTGGCGCCCCCTTCAGCAGGCGGCCACGGTGTGTGAGCGTGCCACGGAGCACAGCAGCTGCTGCACGGGGTGCGCGTGTGTGGCAGGCGGCCAGCGCGGATCAGCCACAGCCTGTGGCATGGAGGGCATGCCGATGGCGGGCGGCACATGGACTCCCAGCTTTTCTAAGTACAGGACCGCGGCGTACGTGCATGTGGTGGTGCCGTATGGCAGGGGCCGGGGTTGTATGGCGCTGCTTGCTGCGTATGGAGACAGACTCGGGTACATTCACATGTGGATGGCAACGGGCTTGGCTTGTGGCGCTGACCAAGGGCGGCGAGAGTAGGGGGAACACGGGGTGATGTCAGGTGCACCATCTGCCATGTGGTGCATGAGACGGCACCAGGGCTTTGTGTCTGCCTTGAGCAGGTGGGATTGAAGCTGGGACTGGAAGTGAGATGGACGGTGGGCATGAAGGGGGGAGGGGGCCGGGCATGCTGCGTGTTGGGGCTGCTGTGTGCATCTGAATGGGCCATGTCTCACGTATGGGCCAGGCCCCTTTGGCTTGCATACACGGGCATAACAAGACTGTTGGAGAATTCATTGCGGCATGGGAAGAGCAAGGGCAGGGTGGAGGGTGGTCCCGGGGTCATCACCCGCACCATTTTTGAGCCACCCTGCTTGATTCTTGGCACTAATCACATCCCCTGGGATTGAATTGATGGGTTTATCACTGTGTATCTATTGTTGGGTGTGAGAGGGGGAGGAGGGTGTGTGGATGGGGTTGGGGGGTCCGCAGCATTGCCGAGCTGACCATGCGGCTCGCGGCTTTCTATCACTGAGATGTGAGAGCACACATGCCTGACCAGTGCCTACGGGCGTGGTATGGTGCCTGCAGTGCGTGTCGTGGGTCACGGCCTTTAAGCCGGGGGGCCGAAGGGTTGTGGGTCGGGCACTTTGGGCGTATGTATCTAAGCATGAAGGCTGTTGGTCGGAGACGCCGTCACTCCTTGACATGACAGTTGTGGATCAGGCGCGTTGTTGGTTTTGACATGAACTGTGTGTGGGTCAGGGCCGCTGTGATTTGAAATGGCTAAAAGATGAAGGTGGTGGGTTAAGGGCACCATCCCTCCTAACACCCCACATGCATGCTACTCCTCAGCAGCAGGCGGCGGCGGGCCACAGCCTTGTGCCGCCTGACAGAGCTGGGGGTGGTAGCCTGGGGGTGGGGCTGGCACACTGTGTGCCGTATTCCGGGCTATACGCGCCTCATGTGGCGATGATCGTGTGATGAATGTGTGGTGATCGTATGGTGATTCATGTGACCAGCGGGCTGAAGTGCGAGCGTGAGGAACCTGATGGGACGTGTGGGTGCGCTGAGGCGATGGGCCCGGCCACTGAAACTCTGTGGGAGAAGAGAACAGCTGCGGCAGATCAACGGGCGGGCAGCCAGTTGTGTGTGGCAGCGTGCGAGAGCAGGCATGCTGCTCAATGGCGCATGCTGGTGGGAAGTGTTAAGGTGGCCGGCTGGCTTGAAAGGCTACCAACTGCCCCGATGTCCCTGCAGTGGAGTTGTGCAGGGGCAGGAGGGGCCCGGCTGTGTGTGGTACTGGTTGCATGGGGCCTCGTGCGCGACGCGTGTGATAAACGCGTGAAGCGGTGCGGGTGCTACTGGCTCAAGGGCAGGCAGCGCAAGGGAAGCTGTGATGTAAATCTTCACAAGAATTGGAACTGTAACACGTTGGCGGTCACTTGAGAGCCCAGCCCGGACCTCCACCTGTGTTGTAGACTAATACTTGCCACTTCTCGCCAGACTTCTCGCCCCACCTTTAATCAAGTGCCCACCCATGGGCCGCACCCAGTACACCACTCGAGTGCACACCTACCTACCGCACTGCACTGCATACTAGGCCTGCAGGCTAGGGACCGTTGCCCACTTCCCCTGCTATTGTTGTTCTTGCTGTTGTTGTTGTTCTTGCTGTTGTTACATTAGCCTTCAGCGCCAGTCAAGGCCTGCTCGGCATGCAAGGCATGGTCTGCCTCGCCTAGTTCATCTTCGTAGACCCTAGACCCTGCGCCCCCCTTGACCTGCCCCTTGCGCTGTGGCCGCGCCGTGAACAGCGGGAACACCACGCCCTTGTCGGCAGACAGCGGCCACAGCCGCCACGCCGACACCATCAGCCCCTCAAGCAAGTCCCCCGGCCGCACCCACGTGCGCCGCACCTCCCCCTGCAGCCGAACCATGCCTGCCGGCAGGCGGTCATTAGGCACAAAGCCCAGCAGCGCGCGCGTGGGGGCCGCTGGCACTCCCATGGCGGCGCTGCCCCCGCCAGCTGCTGCTGCCGCCACCCCCAGCTCGACCCACACGCCTGGTTGCCCCACATGCACCACGCGCGCCACCACCTCCTGTGCCCACCCCAGCCGCTGCAGCGCCACAAACTCGGGCGCAACATGATCCGGAGGTGCCGACAGCCCCGCGCTCCGCAGGGGCACGTCCACCTCAAACCCCAGCAGCTGTACCAACGCACCATGCCAGGAGCCCGGCCGTACTCTGCGCTGCGACGTGGGCTTTGCTGCTGCTGCAGTGTCAGGAGCCAGGGCTGCGCCGTCCGCCCCTGGCACTGCCTGTGCGGGTGTGGGCTGGCTGAGGGGGGCGAGGTGAGCGGCCGGGTTCACAGCCACCTGCTCCACCTCCAGAATTCTGTCGCGTACTCTCGCTATATGCACCACCACCCAGTGCTCATCTGCTGCAGCCGCCGCAGCATCCCCGGCGTCTTGGCTGCCAGCTGCAGGGCCGATGCAGGCCGTGCTGCTGCTGCTGCTGCTGCTGCTGGTGCTGTCGGTGGACGCCCAGGCGCTCCCGCCGTCAGCGGCACCGCCCAGCGGCGCCAGCATTGCGCGCGAGCGCCACACGGTGTCCGGAACCGCTGCAAGCGCGGGGCAGCCAGGGGCACAGCCGGCACCATGCCCTGGGCTAGCCGCCGGTGCGCCGAGCACCGCCTCCGCCTCATCACTCAGCGCACTCGCAGCAGCCAGCAGCTCGTCGGCCTCCTCCTCTTCTTCCTCGGCAGACGAGACGCCAGGGGAGGAGGCATGTGCCTCTGCTGCTGCTGCTGCCGCCGCTGCTGCTGCTCCTGTTGCTGAAGCCGCAGAAGGCTCAGTGCCGGCGGTGGCGGCTGCGGTTGCGTGCGGCTGCGCACTGGCCGCTGCACTTGATGCACGCCGAGCCACGCGCTCCCGCTCGGCCGCCGCCAGGCGCGGGCAGCGCTGCAGCAGCGCGGCCGTGGCGGGCTCCAGCACCCACTCGGGCGCCCACACCTCCCTGTCGTACCCCAGCGCGCGCAGCGCAGGCACGTCCAGATGGTACTTGACGCCGCCAGTGGCCTGAGCAACCCCAGGCCGGCTGTGCTCACCGTCAGCCGCGGCACTGCCAGCAGCACCAGCATCCCCGCTCTTGCGGCGCACCACGCGCGCGGCTGCGAGCCAGCCGACCGACGCCAGCGCCGAAAGTTTGCCATGCAGCAAGGGGTCGAGTGGTGCTAGGGGCACACGGCGGCGCGACTGCTCGCGGCCGCCATCAGAGCTGCTGCTGCCGCTGCCACCACTGCTGCCGCCCTGCCAGTCGTCCCGCTTTCCACCCGCATGGTCAGCACCTTGGCGGCCCTCATCCCCACCCTCCCGCCCCCACTGCTGCTGCCTGTGCTGCCGCCACTCCCCATCCTGGGCCCTGTTGCCCCTATGCCGGCCGCCCTCCCACCGCTCTTCCTCCTTCACGTCCCAAGGGGGACGAGATGTACATGGGGTGTCCGTGGAGGGCGAGGGAGACGGGCGGGGGGTACGCGCATGCGGCGTGTAGGCCCCTCGCTCCGCACTCCCTGACCTGCCACGGCCTCCTGGGCCCCCGTTGCTCCTCTGGCCTCCACCCTGGTTGCTGTAGCGGTCCCAGCTGTCGCCGTCCCTGCCGCCTGGGCTGGTGCGCGCATCAGGGGGGCTCGGGCCGTCGGCGCCCCCGCTGCTGGAGCCACGCCGGCCCTCACCCTCGTTGAGCCATGCCCTGCCGCGGCCGCCTTGGCGGTCCCTGCCCCACTCGCCACTGCCACGACCACCGCCGCGACCCCGGCCATGGCTGCTGCTGTTGCTGCTGCTGCTGGTACCTGCCTTGTGCCAGGGCCTGGGGCCTGTGCCCCCGTCAGCAGTGTCCAAGCTGCCAGAAACTGCACTGCTGCTGCCGCTGCCATCAGCACTGCCTCCGCCACTGCCCTCCCCGTCCAGTGGTGCGACTGTGAGCGCCAGCACGCGTGGGCGTGCCGGGGGGCCGCCCCGCACTGCGCTGCCACCGCCACCGCCACTGCTGCCGCTGCGGGCGGGTCCTGCCGCGGGCCGTGTGAGCGGGGGGGCAGCGGGTGGGGGCGGGGGCGCCAGGGAACCGGCCCCACTGCCGCCACCAGTCTTGGGCTTCAGTGCAGGTGGCGCGCCAGTGGGTGGGCTGGCGCCCCCAGGGCGGGCAGGGGCTGGAGCGGCTGGCTTGGTGGGTGCTGCAGCCGGCAGCGGGAAGGCGGCAGGCGTTGAGGAAGGCGGCCCGGCTTGCTTCTTGGCTGCCGCCAGTGCAGCTGCGTACTGGGCGTCGAATGCGTCCGCCTGCGCCATGGCCTGTGCTTGCGCTGGGGCGGGGGCGGATGGCCTGTTGGCTGGGGCGAGAGGCTTGGCTGGGGTTTTGGGACCTTTTGTCTTGGCTGCTGCCAGGGCGGCAGCATACCGGGCGTCAAACTCGTCGTCACTGCCGCTGCCCTCGCCCGCTGCTGCCGGTGCAGCCACCCGCTGCTGGGCCCCAGGCCCTGCCTGCACGGGGCCGCCACCCCTGGTGCTGCCGCCCGCAGCCACGGCCTTGTTGGCAGGTGGTGCTGCTGGCTGCACACGCGTGCTCCCACTGCTGCTGCTACTGGCGCCAGGGGGCGTAGGCGGCTTGGGTGCGAGCCGCGCCGCACCCGCCTTGGCCGCTGCCAGCGCCGCGGCGTACTGCGCCTCAAAGTCATCGCCCTCATCGCCGAGAGCCCCTGCCGCGCTCACGGGGCTGGCAAGTGGCTCAACTTCCATCAAGGGTTGTGAGGGTGTGAGGGGCACGCTCTTCCCTCCCACAGCCCTCCGCGCCTTGGCTCCGCCCTGAGCCACCTGTGCTGCAGCTGGCGGTGCCAACTCCGGCATTGGGCGCTGTGGCCGCGCGGGTGGTGCGGCCGGCCGGGTGCGCGGCGCAGGGCTGAGGGCCGCATCCAGCAGCGCTGCCAACTCGTCCTCCTCCTCCTCCTCGGCCGCTTTGCTGGTGCTGGCGAATGATGTGCCAAGGGCTTGCCGCTTCTTGGCCTTGCCTGCTGCCGGAGGTGATGACATGAGCGCGCCGAGTGCAGCGGCCAGCCCCGCGCTGGTGGGGGCCGCGGGGGACGGCGTGGGTGCGGGGGCGGGGGCGGCCGGGCGGCTTTCCAGCTGCGGGCGTGCCGGCGCGGCAGCCGGTCCCCCTAGCAGCCCCCCCAGCAGGCTCTCCAGCTCATCCTCCCTGGTGTCTACACCCGCGGCCTGCAGCCACACGGGTGGGGCAGCTGCAGCCGACGCGGCCGACGCAGGCGGTGCCGCCGCCCTGCGGCTCGCAGCCGCACTACCCCCCGGCGCACCGCCGGCCCCGGCCTTTGTCTGGGGCGCGGCAGTGCCGCCCTTGCTGGGGCCCGCTGCGCCCGCGGGCTTCTTGAGCGCGGGCGTGGTCAGCGCGCCGCGCACCTTGCGCACCAGGCTGTCGGCCAGCAGGTCGCCCAGCGGGTCATCGCCGGTTTCGCCCCCGATACGGCCACCAGGCCCGAGCCCCAGCTCCCTGTACTCCTCCGCCCGCCGCGCCTCCACCACCTTGTCGTAGTTGCGCAGCAGGCGAGCGGCCGCGGTCGCGTCGCGCTCCGCCGCAGCCAGCGGCCCACTCAGCCCGCCGCTGCCACCCGCGCCCCACTCCTCCTCATCCGAGAACGAGGAGGTGGCAAAGGAGGACAGGGAGGCCGACCCCGGGTCAACCCACGCACCCGCCGCCGCCCCACCACCCCCGAACGCGTCGGAGCCGTCGTCAAACAGCCGGCGGCGGCGCCGCGCATCACGCTCTGCGCGCCGCTGTGCCTCAACCTGCGGGTTGGACGGCGGCCGCGCCAGCATCTCGCCACCCGGGCCCCTGATCGTGGCCGCCTCGCCTGCCTTGGCCCGGCCCGTGGTGGAGGTGCGCGAGCCGGTGCCGCCCTCCAGCGCCGCCCAGTCGCCTTCGAGGTCAAACCCCTCAGCAGCCACCTGCCGCCCCAGCCGCCACAGCGCAGCCTCTGCACACAACCAGGCAATAGGGCACACATACGAATGCGTGTGTGCGCGTGTGTGGTGTGCTGGCTTCACAAGTCATGCGGCCGCACACAAGAGTGTGCAGAGTGCAGGTACCACCAGAGCTGATGGGAGGGCTGTGGCTTCAGCGTGCAGACATACAGGCAACATGCACACCTGCTGCTGAAGGGCACCACGCGCTGACCTGCGCCCAATCACCATGCTGAGGGAGCAGGCAAAGCCCGTGCAGCGCAGCACCCCCCCCGCCACACACACACACACACACACACACACACACACACACACACACACACACACACACGGGCCCGTGGATGCCGCCCCCCGCACCCTCTGCAGCAGCCGCCAACTCCGCGCGCGCCTCTGCTGCCGCCGCCGCCGCTGCGCCGCGCATCAGCCCACTCGCCGTCACGCCCTGTGCAGCCTGCAGCTCAGCGAGCACGCGCGCGCGCGCGGCCGCGTCCGGCCTCTTGCCCCCCGGACCAACATCCTGACGCTCGCTGTCGCTGCTCCTGCGAGTCTCCTCCCGCCGCAGCCGTGACACCTCCTCATCTATGTCGTCCGCGTAGCGCGCCAGGCGGGCGGCCTGCGCGTCGTCGCTGTCACCTGCGCTGTCGGGCGTTGGCGGGGGCGGCCCACGTGGGCCCCCCTGCAGCACAGTGACGTGTGTGTGGAGGGGTGGGGGGCAGGGATGTTGCAGGTGGTGACACCAGCAACGGCACTAGGCAGAGCACCTGGGCTGCCTGGTGCCGGGCCACCCACAAGCATGCAACCAGGCCAAAAATGGTGTGCGTGAGCATGCATGCTGTGGCCGATGTGCCTGGCACGCACCCGCAATGCATGCGCGGCCATGGTGCGGCGCATGGCACTGATGACCAGGTTGTGGGCGCCGCGTGGTGTTCCGGCCCCGATGGCTGCATGAACAGCTGTTGCATCCATTGCTCGACCCAATGGCGTCGCCCTCGTGGCCCGTGCAGCGTGGGCCATACAACTCGCTGTTGGCCTGGGGCCTGGGGTCGCAGCAGCTGCGGCTGGTGGCCCCAATGTGCATAGAGCAGATGCCGCAGACATATTTCAATGCAGCTCAATGATGTGGATCAATCCCCATGACCCGACGCTATCAGACGCTCATGGACTCCTGCACGCTGATATGGCTGCGAGCAATGAGCCAAGGAATTAACCACGATACACGAGGTGTGTGAGCATCACAGGCCGGACATCAGGCTACGTGCAGTGCCTCAGCGCTGGATTGATTTGAGACTGCGTAGAATACTGGATTCAGCTGCTTCATAATCTTTGTTAGGGCTGCACTACCACAGCACACCGGTCTAGGCCTTCGCTGTGTGATTAGGTAGCCGTAATGATGGAGACGTCAGCGGAGGAATCGTCATGCACCAACCAAAGTTGTACTTATAGCAGCTTATAACCAGGACGCTGGGGGTATTTTTCGTGGTGCCTCTGGGGGAGTTATTCGGCAAGGAACGCTGGCCTTGTAGCACACGCGGTTGGCATTGAGGTGGCGCTTCCAAAACCACATTATGGCTCCCCCAAAGAACACCGTGAACGTCACAATGGACGTATTCCCACAAGACGCCAAGGTCCGTGGACGCTCTGCCCGCGGACAAGGGGATTCTGCCAGCATGCATGTACACATTATGCATGCATGCATGCAAACTGTGCCAAGTGCAAGCTCGCTGCACGTGCCAGTACTTCCTGCGGCCAGATGGCCCTGCCCCGCTTGCCGTGCTCGCTACAGTACCAGTACACGCAGCCATGTGTCAATCTCGCATGCCTGCGCACATGTTTGGATTTGAAGCACGGATCCTGGCAACAAGCTGGGAGGCTCATCCAACCCACATACACACATACACTGCGCGCAGGGTTCCCCCGCCACACTCATCACCGCCGATATGTTTTCGCAATCAGCACGCACCGGGGCTTCTGGCCAGCACCACCGGCCCCCTGTCACCTTCAAGGCAGGCAGTGGCGCGCCGCGCACCATGGCTGACACTTCGGGCGGACTGCTGTCAGGGGCCAGCACCGTGGGCCGTGCTGGCAAGCTGCCGCCACTCAGCCAGCAGCCAGCAGCCGCGCCACAGTCGTCATCGCCGCTGCCTGACGGCGACCCCGGTACCAGCTACGCCACAGCACACCACGCATTTGTGCCGCGCAACCGGCATGCGTCGGCGTGGACGCGCCGCCATGTGGCCACCCACCCGCAGGTTGTGGGCGGGGGCAGCCGTGCCGCCGTCGTGGCCGCCGCCACTGCAGCATTAAGTGGCACACACGGCGGTCTCAGCCGCAGCGTGTCAGCGCGCAGCCGCTCGGGCGCCGGCGCGCCGCCATGGGCGGATGGGCTGGCAGGCGGGCCGGGCGGGTGGGGCGGCGCAAGCAGCGTGGGCGACCTGGAGGCCCTTGACTCAATCCTGGATCATCTGGTGGTGCTGGACGGCCGCATGCGTGGCGCACTCCTGCGTGGCCCGCCCATCTCGTTCGAGACCGTGGTTCCGGAGCTGCGGGCGGGCGGGGGGTTGACGGGGTACGGCGACGACGCGGACGCGCGCGACCGCACCTTCCACCTCACCAGCGTGGGGGTGGTGGAGGAGGGGGCGGGGGACGAGGAGGCCGAGGAGGGCGACGGTGGGGAGGGGGAGTGGGCGGACGATGGACGGGGCGGCACGGCACCCGACCAAGGCACAGCGGCTGCGTCGCTCCCCGACCACTTGCCGAATGGTGGGGCCGGGGGGCGCACGCTCGCCGGCGTGGCTGCATCGCGCGTGTCGTTTGCAGCCCACCACCAGCACCATGCCTCGCCGCCCGTGGCCCCACTGGGCGGGGAGGGCGGGCTCGACGAGGTGGACGCACTGCGCGGCTCCATCCCCGTGCCCATCCTGCCCAAGCTCGCACGGCTGTACATCACGTCCAAGCAGACGGTGGCCGCCAAGGCCGCACCGCCACCACCCCCCACTGCGGAATGGTTGCTGCGCTCACGGCCGCCGCCGCACGCGCACACATCGGCGCCGTCGTACGACGAGCTGTGTGGGCAGATCCGGGACGTGCAGCGGCAGTACACGTGCGGCACGTCGCGGGACCGGCTGCTGGCGGGCGGCGCAGTGGCGGGCCCGCCCGAGCCCGGCCGGCCCCCACGTGTTGCGCTCACGTCTGCGCTTGACGTGTACATCTCCGGCATTGACGGGCCACCCCTGGAGGAGGTGGTGGCGGGCGGCTTTGATGGGCCGTCCAGCGGCGTGGTGCGTGTCCGTATGCATAGTGAGCCCAGTTGTTTGACGCTGCTTGCCACGTGTCCCCCTTGGGGTTCCCGTCTGCTCAGCACATTGCGAGTTGGGTGCAGCAGCTGCAGCGGCTGGTGCCTGCCGCTGCTCCTCCTTCCTGACCATCTCCTGGCAGCATTTTGGCACAGCGGCCTGCATGTGAGGAGTGTGTGGCTGACCCATCCCTCTCCACAGGAGCGCATGCGGCCGTCCTTCATCTCAATGGCGCGCGCCAAGTCGGGCGGGCGGCGGCGCCGGTCGCGTTCCCCGGGCTGCTCACGCTCGCCGAGGCCCGGCGGCCACAGCAGCACGTTCAGCCTCCAGGAGCAGGCTGCAGCACAGCAGCAGGCCGTGGAGCAGCAGCAGCAGCAGCAGCAGCAGGAGGAGGCGGCGCAGGCTGCAGCAGCACAGCAGCACGCCGCTTCAGCATCTGCGCCGTCATCACGGCCCGCGTCACAGCCTGCTGCCGATCAGCAGGCGGGTGCAGAGGAAGCGGGGCCAGCAACTGCTTCTACTGCTGTGCCAGAAGCTGCTTCAGCCCCCGCGCTCGGTGGTGTGGTGGGGGAGGAGGGGGAGCTGCTGCCGGAGGGTGAGCCGTCGCTGGCAGATGTGGCAGCCGGCGTGCCACCAGCGGTCTCGGCCCCGGCAACAGAAACCCCACATGCTGTGGCCCCAGTGCCTGCTGCAGCCGCCGGGGCAGCAGCGGCTGAGGGGGTGGCTGCTACAGCTGCATCGGCAGCGCCTGCGCCAGCGGCAGACGCGGCGTCACAGCCAGGCGTGCCCGCGGTGCCCGCAGCTGCTGCTCTAGTCACCCCTGATGCCGCGTCCTCCGTGTCCGGCACGCCCGAACAGCGTGATGCAGCCACACCCGCGAGCAGCGGCCTGGGTGGGGGCGCCACCGATGAGGCTGAGGGGGGGGAGGACGAGGAAGAGGAGGAAGAGGACGAGGAGCAGGAGGGAGATGACTGATCGGCTGGGGCATCACAGCAAGCTGCAGGAGAGAGCATTAGGCTAGGTGTGGCTGGTGCTTACACAGGTGCTTACATGCACTCTTTAAGGAACAGGGCACTGTTGCTGCTTGGTGCTGACAGTGTCACAGCTCTGACACTGCATTGTAACATCGAAGCACCGACTGAGCATATGAGCAATACACCGTGTATGATGCGCAGAGAAACGTACGTAAGGGCTGGGATACCTGGTCACGCCACAGTGTGCACTAAGGGGTCATGGCAAATCACAATCACAGGCACGAAAGGATTGGGTTTCCAGTGGCCAGCTCCGACCGCAGCCCGCGCCAGGCTGCGGCTGCTCCAGGGCTGCGCGTGTGTCAGCTCGCAGGCGCAATGGCCACTGCTGCGTGCGCTGTGAGGTCCACCAGCCGGGTGCCCCACATCTTGTTGGCCGCCAGGGCGGCGCTGGCCTCGGCCATGCCCACCTCCTGCATGCAGACAGAGGGGGCAGGGCAGGCTGCCGGTGTGGGCAGTGCGTAAGCGCGCCAGTGGCCATCGCGGCATGCACATTTCCTGCATGGCTGCAGCAGCAGCCATGGCTGTGCAGGGCACTGGGGCAGCCAGCAGCACGCAACCTATTGGCAGTACGGCAGGTAGCTCTCCCGCCTGCCCCCCGCACCCGGACGTCAAAACCCATAGCGCCTGCTGCGCCCGCCAGCCGCTGAAGCAGCGTAGCGCGTGCTGCGCGCCCCGCTTTGCCATCATCGACGCCGCTCGCGGCGGCTGCCAGCCCCTCCTGCTGCCCCGCTTGCCCCAACGGGCCCCTTTTATGCCACCCCTGCCCACACACCACGTCCCGCAGCCGCACCACAAACTCCTCATGCGCCCGGTCCTACACGCGTGTGCATGCGGTGTGGAGCAGGCATTGTGTGCTGGGTGAGTCGTGTAGGAGGGCATACGCACAGGGCATTGCACATGATCATAAGCAGGCATGCCATGGCGGTACATGCAAGGATGCTCAGTTGTACTGCCAAAGCACGGGGCAGCATGTACTACACACGTGCTGCACATCATCGGCAGCTTGACACATGTCGCCTCGTAGCCGCTCACCGCTCGATACGCAGGTGCCTTGCGCGGCTGTGCGAGCAGGCCCATGCGGGCTGGCTCGTAGTCCCACAGTAGGCTGGTGTGGTGCAGCCAGCGCTTGCCAGTGATGGCCTGCGCGTTGCCGCCAAACTTGCGCGGTCCAAACACGTAGTCTGCATGCGTGAGCAGTGGGGCTGGACATAACCCAGAGGCTGGGGCTGGTGGCCAAGTGGTTCGGTGCGGGGAGCCGGTGGCTCACAGACTGCTCATGCGTGCAGGCAGCTGTAACACACATCTCCAGTGAATGCAACACAGTGCCGCACCATTCTCTCGCAACCCGTACGCCGGGTGGTCACCAAATACGGTGCGGTAGAAGCCCTCTGTCCAGCGCATGATGGGCTGCGGGTAGCACTCAACACCAGGCACAGCCGCGCCCTGCGTGCATGGGCCACACACAGGAGGGCAGGGGAACAGGTGCGGGCGCGGGGCTGCTGGTGAGGCCAGGTGCACCTTTGTGCTCTGCAAGTCCCCGAGATGCAAGCGTCTTGTTCTGTGCTCTGCAGCAAGGAGCAACATTTGTGCGCACCTGGAATATGAGGGTGGAAAAGATGGTGTTCTCGTCCACCACCACTGTGCCACCACCTGTGAAGCGCTTGATGACTTGAATGCCCGACTCCAGGGCCTTTGGGATGTGAATCAGCTCCTCAGGCTTCCTGCTCACACGTTGCATGCAACGGGTGCAATGCGTGCTGAAGGGCCGTGCAGGCATGGAGGAGTGGCACATGTGGGCATGGCACAGCTGCATGGAAGTACCCTGAAATGCCCATGACGATGGCAGGTTGGAAAGCGCCATCGTTGATTAAGACCCAGTTCTGATTTGTCCCTCGCAGCAGTGCCTCTTCCAACAGCAGCTGCGTGTAAATAGGGAGCCGCGAGACCCGCAGCAAGTTCACAGCCGGCAGTAATTGTGAAGACATTCCAAAGCAACCGAACGATGCTGGCAAACGCATTGAAGCAGTGAAGAAGTTGGTTGTCAGTTGGTGTCAACTGAATTAGGGCTTTGACCTCAGGTCTCTCCCTGCGAATTGTATGCGAAGCTATGCATCTGCCACTTACCCGATGCCCAGCACCCTGTTGCTGCATTTGACCAGCAGTAGTCAGCTCAAAATCAAAGAGGGTGCAATGGAGCCAAGCAAATAGCAGAGCGCCCCATAAGCAGCTGCAACTACCTCGACTACACCTCTGCTGCCAGTCGCCCGGCACCGCCTCAAGGCAAAGGCGCAATGGCTGTGGCAGGAGAGTCGCAGCTGCGGAAGCTGCTCATGCGCAGCCTGATAGAGGTCCAGATGCTGCGCCAAGCAATAAAACAGGTAGGGTCCAAGGTGACCAAGGGAGGCCGCTTGTCGCATCTCTTGAAGTTCCTGTTTGCGCTGAACCTAATGCTCCACTACGTGGATGCAGGACCTTTTAGCTGCACATCCCGCTCCAGTAGCGGCCCAGCTACAGACACCAATGCCCGCACCAGCGCCACAAAAGGATGAGGTGCAAAGCGGGCCATCTCCGAGCATCTCGTCGCCAGATCCGGCCCCTCTTACCGTTCCGTCATCTCCAGCCCAGGCCACTACGTCTGGCTACCAGCATGCATCAGGTGCGACCATGTCCATGTGGGCATGTATGCTATGCACCATGACCCACGAGAGTGCCAATGCAAAGCTGCTGCGCGCACACAACTTCGCAGGCCACCAGCACAAGCTGGAAGCGTTGAACCTGTTCACCAACCAGCTGTTTTCAACAAGAGGAAACGATGAGCAGGATGAGAACGAGGAGTGGGGCGGATGGTAGGTGCTGATATATCGATAACACTGCGTGTCGGATGGTGGTGCTGGTGGCCGCATTCCACATCCCGCAATCTGCTGTTGATGCCGCAGCCACGGAATGCATACCCAACACGATGCATGCGGGCAACATGGCGCTAACCTCTCTGCGAGCGCCACTGCTCCACGCAGGGTGTCGGCAGGCGAGGCGGAGCGAGGTGGCAGCTATGTGGCAGGCGCACGCACGCCACGCAAGCGTACGCCCCGCAGCCGCGGCGCATCCAAGGCGACAACACCCTCCGGCAAGGGGGCTGCCCCCGGCAGCTTGAGCGCCGCGGCAGCCCCCAACGGAGAGGCGCCAGAGCAGCGCACCACACCCCTGCGCTCTGCACTCAACGCGCTCAATGCGGGGCATGCGGGGCTGCGGCTGGGGCCGTCCCCCACCAGCCCTCCACTGGCTGCTGGCAGCGGCGGCGGTGGGGGCAGGCGGCGCGCGCCCCTGCCCACCACACTTCGCCGCTCAGTGCCTGCGGGGCCAGGGTTGGGCACAGGGGCGATGCTAATCGGGTCTGCGTTCCGTGCGGCTATGGAGACGCCGCGCGGCCTGAGCGCGATGCTCACATCTCACGCAAGCACAGTCACGCCGCAGTCCACCGCCACCACGCACACCACCACCAGCCTGTGCTTTGAGCCCGGCAGCCTGATGCGCATGGCTGCAGCTGGTGCTGGCCGCCCCAGCGCACTGCCCAGCCCAGCCCATGGCTTCACCTTCTCCCCGGCCATCACACATGGGCATGCGGCCACGCAGCAGCTGGCGGCGGTGCCCACACCGTCACAGCAGGCACAGCCAGACCTGACACCGGGCACTGTGGTGGCGCAGCTCACGGGCGCACCGGGTGCAGCGGTGCGCTTGGCTGCGCTGCTGGGTCCCACGCCCTCACCCACATTGGGCTGGGCGCCTGCTGGGCCAGGGGCCGAGCGTGGTGCAGCAGGAGCGCGCTCCGCGGCCTTGCGCCGTACGCTGAGCCACCCTGACCTGGCGGCAGAGGTGGCGGCGGGCGGTTGGTCTGCACAGCAGGCGGCATGGGAGGCGGGGGCGTGTGGGCGGGGGCTGGTGGGCGCACACTGATCGTGGGGGCTTGATCACCGGCTCAAGCGCACCGGCTGGGGGCGCACGGTGGCGTTGGCTATCTGTTTGTTGCAGTGACTGGTGCAGTTTGATTTTTGGCAGCAGGAGTGCATTGCCAGCAGGTGTTTGCTTGGGTTGTGGGGGCTCTTGCTGCAGCTCATGATTAGTTTTCAGGCGTGGCTGCTGCTAGTTTGCAGGCGGTGGCTGCTGCTACCGTGAGTCTTGAAGCTGGATGGTGGCAAGGGCAGCAGCACAAGCACGCTAAATGCAGAAGCCCAGGATGCGGACAAACGTGTTACACACAATGGTCTATACAGGCAGATGGCGCCGACATAGGTGCGGCAAGGCACCCAGGGCATGACCCACACCACAAAAAATACAAGAAAGGCATGGTACGTGATGTGGTGTGCACGCAGCATTATTCACGTGCGCCCCCACAGCCACGCCCCCAGAGCGGCCCTGGGCCACAGGGCTGGGCCGCGCCCACCCCGTCCAACTGGCAAACCACACACACTTGATTCATGTGGCACCATGCTATGCCTAGCGAAATCCAGGCAAGCACCCTGTCCCCGCAACATTTTATTTCATCAACCCCACATCATGATGAAAGACACCCCCCCCAGACACACATGCGCACACTGTTGATACAAGCTCATCCTAATCACCCAACCCCACCCACACCGTGTGAGACACGTGTGAGAGATGTGCCCAATCACATGTTCAGCACACGTGTTGTCAACTGCGGCACGTAGGTATGCCACCTGCCTTAAACTGTCGCTGGCTGAGTACAGTATCAAGTGCTTCGGCAAAGCACACAGCTTGGTACTGGCCACGTCGCAGTTGTATACCAGACTACACCACAGGCGTCATGCCGTAGTAACATAGTGCACTCATCCACCTGCCTACTGCACCTAAGGCTGCTGACTAAGGCTACATGACATGCTGTGCCAGCATCAGCGTGGAACCACAGCCCTGTGTCCTTCTTGTATTGGGAAAGTCTCTGAGGGTTGCACCCCGCGCTTGGCGATGAGCATCGCAACGCGCGGGTGCAGCAACAGGTGCGCACACTCACGCGCAGGTCGCAACCGGGGCTGGAATCGCAGCGACCTGCACTGCCATAGGCAGCGCTTTATTGGGTGCTGCCCCAGCCCGGTGGTCTGCGCCATCACTGCCGCTCTGGCAGCGCGCTCGTACATGCAGGGCCAGGGCCCGGTGTGCGCAAATGGCTGGGGCCGGGCGCCCACTCGCCGCCATGCAACAGGCTGTTGGGCACGTGGGATGTGGCGACGTCAGCGTTGCGGCGCGTACCGCCCTGTGGCGCAGCAGACGACACGGTGTAATGGGTTACGCCGTGCTGTATGCACCATTGATCACCTGTACATGATGTGCGTGATGTTTTGCCTGCAGTCCAGTGAGCTGCTGGCCAGGTGCTTGCAACAGGGCTGGGCTCTGAAAGGTAGCGTGCATGCTAGCATGAACTCCTGCATTGTGCCGTACAGGTACAGCCCACGTCAAGTCCGCACCTGCAGCCTCGCTATAGCGGCTGACAATGCAGCAGCGCCATGCGTGTGCAGGGAAGAATGCTGGTCGACAACAGACTTCGTGGCACGCATCCCTGCTTTTTGGGTTGGGTTTCCCTGCTGCGCTGCGCAGCACGACGCTAAAAAGCTGCTGTCCATGCTCAGCAGCACGCTGGAATGGCTGGCAGAGTCAGGTGTCGCCCTATCTCCGACAGAAGCATGGCTGGCGTGAATCCAGTCGGGAATCGCGTCAAGCCCCTGGGCGTCAAGACGCCGCAGCTGGTGGCTACTGCTGAGGAGGTCCTGCTGATTGAAGCCCTCTCCAGAACATAAGAGCGCGGCCAGTTGGTCAGTGCTGTCCCTCGTCAGTGGCAGTGTTGCTCCGCGCCTGTGCATTGTAATCTGCGCCCCAGACGCGTCTTCAGGTGGTCTGCACACCGCTGGGCCGTGCGAGGGTGCGGGTTTTCCGTGCTGGTTACAAGGATGCTGTCTGCAGGTTCTTCAGCACGGAACAAGAGTGGGTGCCGCACGCTGTGCGCGTATGCTGTGCAGGCCGTAGGTTGTGCCAGGTCATCACTACTCACAGAAGCGCAACGACACTTATGCTGTCTAGTCAGGGGCCTTGAGGAGGAGCGCATAGCCTTCAAGGATACGACTCAATTCATTTGAACTGCTCTAGTTATTTTCACCACTTGCGTCGTACCTGCCCTTTTTCGACTATCAAACTGTACAAGCCGCAGGGTGTCGTGCAATGGCTATAGGCACGACCGCGCTGATGTACGTGGCGACTCTGGCTTTGGGCGTGCTTCTGGGACTCGTCCTGCACCAGCTGCTGCCCAGCACCCCCAGTTTCGTGCGGCCCATGCTCAGTCTCATCGCAGCAGCAGCGTCCTCAGCTGCAACGCATGTAACGCGCGTGAACCCCACGCTTGGCGCTCGTCTAAGCTGGCTCAGGGCATGGGCAGCAGGGCAGCAGCATGGCACCACCAGTGACGTCGCGAGCACGCCCAGCATGGCTCAGCATGCCACCGTAGCCACCAGTGCAATTGGTGTCCCTGCTGCAGCCCAGCTCCTGCGGCCCCCCTGGTATGTTGGGGATGCAGACGTGGCAGCGCTGGTGGCGCGCATGGCGGAGCAGGACGCAGGGCAGGAGCCTGGCTGGAAGCACATGATGGACAAGGCTGAGGCGGGCAGCTACACGTGAGTGGCCGCGCACGCAGGGCAGCTGAGGTGACGGGTGTAGGAATGTGTGGGTGGGTGCATGGGGCCCCCCAGGATTGCGCTGGGGGACAGCTAGCTGGCTGCACCCGCATGGCAAGTCCCTGCAAGCAACTGCAGAGGGGCATGGCCCATGCGCCCCATGCCATGCACCCACTAGCCACTACACTCTATGCATGCGCGCATCTGCCACCACTCAGCACGCTGCTGTCAACCTGACCTGACCCCCCCTGCTGCTGCTGCTACATGCCGCAGCTATGTAGCACACAAGCGGCCGCTGCCTGGCACCAAGCGCACCGAGTACCGCACCGTGACGACTCTGTCGGGTGCATCACCGCGCGAGTGCATGGAGTTCCTGCTGGATGACACAGCGCGGTGAGGGCGTGTGCGCATGAAGCCGCGCTGCATGTCATGTCATGCTGTCATGCATGTTGTTGGTGGGGCCAGGTGGGGTCAGGTGTGCTGCTGCACACGACCAACTCCCTGTGCCCTGCCAGCAGTGCATGAGCTCATATGCAAGCGGGTGTGGTGTTTGCATGTTTGCTGCTGGGGCAAGAGCATGTTTGCTGCTTGGGCCGGGGCTTGCGCGGCGTGCATGGCAAGCACAAGCACAAGGCATGAGCTGGCGGCCCTCTTCTCAGGCTGGCCCCGTGGCGTGTGCTTGTGTGTGTGCGGCTGGTCACAGGCGTGGGTGGGAGGGGTTCCTATTGTCCGCCGACATCCTTGAGGCTGGCGACTGGGGTGGGGGGCGTGAGGAGGTGGTGCGCTGGGTGCGCAGGTTCCCTTTCCACTTTCTCACAGGTGAGACCTGCTTGCGTGCATGTGGGCTGGTGCCCCTGTGACGCGGCTGTGGCGCAGTGGGTCTGACAGGTGGTGTGTGCGCGTGTCAGGGGTGTGCGCATGCGTGTGCTGCACGCATGCATGGCCCACTGGGGCGTGATGGGCCTGTACATGTATCGCCGCGCAGTGTTTATGTGGCTGTGTGGCGTACGACGTGCGTGCGTGCCGCTGTACCCTGTGTGCTGCCGCAGACCGCGAGTACCTGATCGCGCGCAAGGCGTGGGCGGACGTGGGCGGGGGCGCGCTGGGCCCCCTCAATGCCGCGGGCCCAGGCGCCACCCTGTACGCAGTCACACGGTGAGGCGTGAGTCCAGCCTGCGCCTGCCTTCCTGCAGGTCCCGATCAGCGCTGGTTCAACAGCCACGACAAGCACCCTAGCCTTGCCAGCCGTGGTGGTGCAATGGTGTGTACATACATTTTGAAGTTACTGTATAAGGAATCTCGCTAATCCTGTCTTGCGGCAGGCATCCATGCGCCATGATGGGCGTACGATGTACCCCCCCCCCACACACACACACACATGTGCTGCAGTGGCTCGACCTAACCCTACCCCGCTTTTATGTGCTCCCCCACCACCATGCGCGCAGGGGCCTTGACGACCACCCCGCAGCCGACCACAGCGGCGCGCTCGTGCGCACGGTCGGCTTCAGCTCGTGCTGGCGCTGCGCTGCTGTGCCGGACCCGTTTGGCGGCGCAGGTCCCGCCACCGCCATCACACTGCTGCACTCGGAGGACATCAAGGTGGGGCGGCGTGGGGGTTGGGGTGGAGGTGGGGTGGGGTGGGGTGGGGTTGGGGTTGAGGGGATGGGGGAGGTTTCATAAGGGAGAGGAGGGTGGGAGGTTCATTGCAGCTCATTGCTGTTAGGGGGAGGAAAGTGCATGCCCGGCGATGTCACGCAGCTGTCCTGGACCCAGGATGCATGACTGCCCTGTTTGATTCTGCTGTCAGCCTCTCGCCCTCTTGATTCGCCAGCACCCACTTCGACCTGGCCTGTTGCCCTCCCACCACACCACTCAACGCCCACAGATCCCTGAGTACCTCGCGCGCACAGCGGTGGCGGTGGGCATGTCCAAGTTTGTGGGCGAGATGTCAGGCGGGCTGTCACGCTTTGTGCGTGCGCGCCGCGCCCGTGGCTTGGAACCCCACACGCCCGACCCGCTCGCATACGGTCACGACACGGCGGCCCGCCTTGCACGCCATGGCGGCCACAGGGGCCACAGCCACCACCATCTGCGGCTGGGCCATGGCGTGGGCGGGGGTGGGGCTGGGCGGCGGGGGTCGCTGGGCATGCGGCCTGCGGACGACGAGGTGCTGGATGCTGCCGCGGACTACGGCCCTCACGCGGCAGCGGGTTCGGGGTCCGATGCAGGGACTGGGATCAGCAGCGCCGCATCTGGGGCGGCGCCTGGGGGCAGCAGGCTGTGGCCATTTGGCGGCAGGGGGGTGGGTGGCCGGGCAGCTGTTGCGTGTGGTGAGGCGCCCGTGAGCGCATTGGAAGCTCTGCACCTGCACCCACGCCGCCGCCGCCACCGCGTCGGCACTGCACGCGCCCAGCCTGCTGGCGCTGCAGCAGGCGGCACCACCCTGGCACAGGGAGGGTCAGCGGCATGTGACAGCAGCCAGCGCACTGCAGCCACGACCGCCACCACGGCTGCAGTGGCAGCTGCTGCGGCCACCGCGGTGGTGCAGGCCGCTGCAGGCGCACGGCTGGTGGTGGCACGCGGCAGTGGCGCGCTCATGCTCAGCAGCCCTGCACTGGCGGGCGGTGCGCGCGCAGTGCGGCGGCTGCTGCCTGGGGGAGCAGCGGCTGCTGATGCGGCACGGGGTGACCAGGCGGTGGGGGTCAAGGGCAAGGGGGAGGAGGTGGGGGACGTGGCGGACGATGTCACGGCCAGCGCGGCTGACGTGGGGGCGCATTTGGCGGAGGTCAGCGACAAGCCCAGGGCCAGAAGTGTGGCAGCTGATGCGGACAGTGCAGCTGGCGTGTCCCTGCTGACCCCACGCACCAACAGCTGGGCCACAGCGGCTGCGGCCGCTGCAGCGGCCGCGCTGGCGAGCGGCAATGCCTTGGTGAAGCTGGGGGCTGGGGCTGGTGCGTGGGCGGATGCGCCTGCGGTCGCACCCCCGCTGCCCTCCTCTCCACAGCCCAGCTGGGGCTCAGCTGCAGGTGCTGGCGGTGCACACGTGGCAGGGGTGGAGCACACGGCGGGTGGGGCGGGGCATGCGCGCACGCACTTGGCGCACACCGGCATGGCGGTGGGTGAGCGCGAGGGCGGTGGCGTGCGCAAGGCGGCCGGTTGGACGCGGCGGCGTGTGGTGTGGCTGGCACTGGCAGGTGCCCTGCTTGTGGCGGGTCAGCAGCTGGGGCGTGCGGCAGGGGGTGGGCGGGGTGTGCGCGCGTCAGGCCCCGAGGAGGACTGCGGTACAGGTGGGAAGGAGCAGGGCGGGGAGTGGGGGGAGGCGGGCGCTGAGGCCGGGTCCTGCGTGAGCCCCAGCCTGCGGGGTGGTGATGTGGGGGCTGGGAGCAGCGGGCGGCGCGTGCTTCAGCTGGCTGTGCCCTGCGCAGAGGTGGCATCAGGCGGGTGGTGGGAGCTATTGGGTGAGTCGGGCGAGGAGGGTGGCAGCAGTGAGGTGTGAGCAGTGAGGCAAGAGTGAGGAGCTGTGCTACTAGCGCCTTTCAGGGGGGGTCCGGTGGGGGTGTGCAGGGGTTCAGAGTGGATGGAGCCGCGTCTGCTGGTACCTGGTGCTCAGGCACACGTGTGGGGAATGCAAAGCGTTTTTTGGTAAAGTGGCTGATCAACTGGTCTAGAGCTGGAGCAGTGCTGTTTGAAGGACTGGTTGAAGACTGCGTGGTTAGCTGAAGCCGTGAAGGCTGGTTGAAAAACATAAGAAGAAAATAAAGAGAGAGCTGTGCTGAGCATCGGTCATGGCTGAATTTACTGCAAGGGTTGGTTGGTGCATAGCATGTGTGCGGAGAGGGTAGCGTGCTGGTGAGCAAGGTGCAGAGGCAGCTGAAGGGACATCAGAGCTGTGGAAGTGTGGTGTGAATGTGTGAGGCATGCAGCTGAGGGTGGTGCTGCTGGAGGCTCGGGCTAACACAGTGGCTGTGCAATGAATTTGATTGATGGTGTGCATGACTGCTGGCTTGGCGCAACATTCTTTTGCTGGTTGCTGTACAGGGCTGAACATATCATCAAGTCCAGGTTTGGTTTACTAGAGCAGGTGCACGGCAGGGTGCATGCCAATGGGCAATTACATGCTGTTGCTTTGACTGTTGATCGGCAGCAGGTTGCTGAGCAGGCTGTGGAGCTTCTGCTTGTGTTACTGCAGGAGCTGCATGTGTGATGGCAGGGGGCAGGCAGGTGGGCGTTGATGCATGAAGAGCTGAGGGTGGAACAGCGCTGGAAATGTGCCGTGCCATAGATTACAAGTACAATGGCATGTAATCTATGGTTGTTTCATGCAGGGATACTGCTGGGCACGATGGAAGTGTCAGTCTCTGTTTGTGCACCCAGCATGCAGCCATGGTGTGGCATGGGGCTGCATGCTGGTTGTTCCACTGCATGCACATTATGCCATCACTTGCAGCAGCTCGGGAGCATCCGTGTTGAAAACGCCGTGCTGCAGCTCATCAGTTAGGGTAACATTCGCAGCGCTGCTCGCTGCCATGGCTGGCACCCGTTCCTGAGCGCCCATCAAAATGCACAAATTGTGCACATTCACAGCATAACACAAGTTAAGAGCGCTGTTACTGCATCGCAGCAACTTTTCTTGAATGGGGTTCCACTCGAGCTGTCAACAAGCTGCTGGCTTCTCCTAGACTTCGTGTTTGTGGGCACACCCAGATCACGCCCGGCATCAGCTCCGGCCACGCTTTTGACGCCAGACTGCGCGCTGCGATTCTTTCACCCTTCTTGACACTGTTACGTTAGTCGTCCCATTTTTCCATGATCCTCTGGACTTGAGCAGCCCCTTTGCTGTCACCTTTCAGTGCACAACCCATCGCTGCTGGCAGGCCATGAATGCTAGAGACCTGTCCAAGTGCTGTTGATCACTGGCACAAGACAGCAGGCTATGCGGGCCCGTGCACCCCACCGCACCCACGCACCCCACACTTTGCGCCTGCAGCTCCTGCAGCTGCTGCAACTTGGGGTGGGAGTGTGCTCCGGCCTGGTGCTGTGGCCTGCTGCGCAGCTGGTGGCTTGCGCGCCAGGTGATGGGTACAGCGAGCACGTGTTTGCCATGGGTAGGGTGTTCTTGGAGGAGGGGTCGACCACCAGTGGAATTCAAGCATTTGTGGGATGCCGCCACAGCTGCTGGATGCCAGCTGCGAGCAGGGCGCCGCCAGCTGCGTGTGTGCATGATTGATGGGCACATGACTGTTGCATGGGGGGTGCACCTGCGCCGCAGCTGCCTCCAGCCATGCTGGTGCCCTGCTGAAATGTGCGCCCCTTGCCCACACATCCTGCGCACACTGTTTCTTCTTCACACACAGGCCTCGCACCATGTGCTGCTGCTGGCATGAGATCACTACCATGGCACATGCAGCAGGCGCTGCAGCAGCCCATGCCTGCGCACCTGCAGCGCCGCATGCTGTCAGACGAGCAGCCCCCAGACACACTCACCCCAGCACCAGGGCCAGCGCTCGGCCCCCCGCAAGACCCTGCTGCACCCGCACCCGCTGATGGGGCGGGGCCCGTGGCCAACAGCGCAGCCGACTCAGCACCTGCCACGTCCCCAGCAGTGCAGGCACCTGCAGCATCACCCGGCATGAGCGCGCCACCTCCCTCGCCCCTCGTGCTGCCACAACCCCAGGCCGCTGACCCTGCAGCGGCACCGCCGGCCCCAGCCGCACCACTGCTGCCCGCATGCCCTGCGCGCTTGACGACCGATCCACCTAACATTGCGGCGCAGCAGGCACTGCGTAGCTGCCCCCTCGTGGTCGCACACTACGTGCAGCGACTGGGCGGCTGGGCGAACAGCGGCAGCGGTGACGGCTCTATAACGGGGGCTGCAGCTTCATCGTCACCAGCCCCTGTGTGCTCCACCGTGTCGCTGCGCAATAACCAGCCAGCCGCAGTGTTTGGGTGGCAGCTGTCGTGGCGGCCCCTGGGCACAGGGCTGGCAGTGGGCGGGCTGGCGGGCGCGGTGCTTATCTCTGGCGCTGAGGGGGGTGGCGGCCCGGTGCGGGTGGTGAACGCACCCGGGGACGCGACGCTGGGCGGTGCAGGGGGCACCACCAACTTCTCCATCGCCTTTGTGCCAGCTGGCAATGCGGCTACAGCCGGCAGTGGCAGCGGCAGCGGGGGGGCTGCGGCCACGCCACCGCAGGTCTCTGCGCAGGACGGTCCACCTGCAGACTCGGGGCACGGCGCTGCGCCGGCCTCGCCTGACGGAGCTCGCCCAGGGCTGGGGCTGGGCTGGGCTGGTGTGAATGTGAACGGGCAGGCGTGCGCGCGCATCCCCGCGTCATCCTTCCTGCTCACCGACTGCTATGGCCTGAGCTACAGCGACCTGGCGGCATTGCACCCCCCGCCACCGGCTGCAGCGAACGGCTCGGAACCAGCCGCCTCTGAAACCGGGCTGCAAGCCATATCCCCGAGCCCGGGCGTGTCGTGCACCTCCATTTTCTGCTGTGGTGACCCTTCAGACGCGGCCACTCCAGCGCCGTCCTCTTCCGCTGCAGGCGAACCGCCCCCCGTGTTGCCGTTCAGCCCTGACGATGCCCGCAGTGCGGGTGGCCCAGGGCTGCGTGGCGGCCCGCTGCCCCTGGCCATGCTGCCCATCGCCCCGCCGCTGCCGCCCGCGCTGCTGGGCCTGCAAGTCGCGGCGGGTGATGCGGTGCAGGCGCTAGCGGATGGGCTGCTGCAGCTGTCGGGTGCTACACGGCCACCCCCCTCCCCACCGAGTCAAGGCGCGCCCCCTGTGCCGCCAGCCCCCATGGTGCTGGGCCAGGGTGGTCCGGGGGACCCGGGCAGCAGCGGCGCGACCCCTGGCACCACCACCCCACCGCCTGCTGCTGCCAGCCTGGGCCCGCTGCTCGCGCCCTACGTGCCGCCAGCCACGGCGCAGCTGCTGGATGGGCTGGGGGCAGTTCTGGGGGGCAGCGGCGGCAGTGGCGGCGGGGCTGGCTCCGGCAGCGGTGGTGGCGGGGGAGGCAGCAGCAGTGGTGGAGGTGCCACCCAGAGCCCGGGCAGTAGCGGTGGTGGTGGTATGGCAGCTGAAGCAGACAGCCAGGGCGGCTCAGAGGACCATGGCGCGCGATCCATGCTGGCAGCTGTGGTGGTGCCCACGGTGGTGGGGTCGCTGGCACTGGCGGCGCTGGCTGTGGCAGGGTGGGCGATGTATGTGCGGCGCGGTGCGCTGCGCCGAGGCCAGCACGACGCAGCAGGGGGGATTGCAGGGGCAGGGACCGGGCCAGAGCGCACGGGTGGCGGTGGTGGGTTGGGCGGCAGCGGGGATGTGGGCGGTGCGCTGTCACACGCCAGCAGCAGTGCATCGTCGTGCGCCGCGTGCGCTGCCGTGGCCATGCGTGGTGGCGCTGGGGGCGGGGTGGGCAGCACCACGGTGCCGCTGACCGCCAACAGTGGCGCAGGCACCTTCGCGTCCAGTGGTCTGGAGGCAGTGCATGAGCTGTATGCTGCTGCCCAGGGCCCACACCCCGGTGTGCTGCAGCGCGCGCCGTGCGGCAGTATTGCCAGCAGTGAGGGTCACACGTGGCGCAGCGTGGGCAGCTCGGTGCAGGTGGCCACGCCCGCAGCGCACGCCCCGGGGGCGGTGCGGCTGCCCAGCAGTGTGCCACTTGGCACTGGGGGTGGCAGCAGCTTGTGGCGGACACTGGGCACCACACCTGACAGCCCGCACGCCATGCCCCCGCCTGACGCGGCACCGGCGTTTGCGCTGCAGCCGCACAGCAGCAGCGGTGGCGCTGGGCTGTTGGTGGCGGCGCGGCTCAGCTGGGACGGCCGGGCACAAGGGGGCATGGGGGGCACAAAGGGGGGAGGTGCGCCTGCCACCAGTCGCCCGCTGCTGCTGTCTGTGCGCAGCGAGCCTGCAGGTGGTGGTGGCAGCAGCGGGTATCAGAGGGGTGCCACACATGCCGGTGGCTACTCCCCACATGCCGCGTCCCCGGAGCCGCACCCCGAGCTGGCCCCCCTACAGGGCCTACCCCTAGGTGCACTCATGGCGGCAGTGGCGGCTGGCGGCGCAGCGGTTGAGCTGGGCGGCCTGCATGGCGGCCATGCACATGCAGGGCTGCAGCTGCCGCACTCACACAGCCTGCAGCCGCCGGCTCGTGTGGCGGCCGGGGGCTGGGGACCGGTGCAGGGGGCCGCTGGGGGTGGCACCTTGGGCGGGTGGTCAGATGAGGGGGTCAGCAGTGGGGGTGAGGGTGAGGGGCAGCGGCAGCATGTGCGTGGCCGCTCCAGCCCACTGCTGCCCCTGCGCCCAGCACCCGCTCAGCAGCAGCCACCGTCCCTGCTCACGCACGTGCAAGGGGCACACAGCATGGCAAGTGGGGGTGGCGAGCAGCCAGCTGCTGCGGTGGCGTGGCAGCTGGTGGCTGGGGAGGCCGCATGGGAAGAGGGCAGCGGCGCTGCTCATCCGCATCAGGTGCACTCCACATCCAGCAGCAGCAGCAGCAGCAGCAGCAGCAGTACAGGCGGCAGTACAGGCGGCAGTGTCGGGTCCCAGGTCCCCCTGCTGCGTGTTGCGCCTGCAGCCGCCAGCGGCCCTGACACAGCAGGCAGCAGCACATCAGGCACGACGGCAGTCCCCGCACCAGCCCCCACGCCGCCTCAGCGACCTCCGGCGGCGGGCCATCGGCCGCCTGCGCTGCGGCCCGCCGACTATGCGCGCGACGTTGTGCTGCGCCACCGGCTGGGGTCGGGCGCGTTTGGCGTGGTGTATGCGGCCAGCTGGACGCGGCCGCCGCCCGCAGCGCTTGCGGCACTGGGGCTGGCCTCGGCCTCCGCCTCACACGTGCAGGGCGGTGGCAGCGGTGCGGTGGAGGTGGCGGTCAAGGTGGTGCCGGTCATGTCGGATGCCGATAGCTACAGCGCGCGCGCACTGGACGCGCTGAAGCAGGAGGTCACGGTGAGGGGCCTGGGGGTCTTATTGGTGCGGCACCTGGAGATAGATAATGTGTGGTGGGGGGATGGTCCAACGGCCGGGGCTGCGGCGTGACGGTGGTGGTATGTGCTGTGTGCACGGCTGGGGTGGTTTGGCATGGTGTGCTGCAGTTGGCGACCTGACATGACCCCACCCTGCACCCGCTCACATGGCGGCTGCCCCAGGTGCTGTCACGCGCGCGGCACCGCCACATCATCGCATTCCTGGGCGCTGTGCTGTGCCCCCCCAACGTGTGCATCGTGGAGCAGCTGGCAGAGGGCGGGTCACTGGCGGACCAGCTGCGGCCGGGCGGCAGTGGTGGCGGTCATCGGCGGCCGGTGCAGCTGGCACGGGACCCGGGCGGCGGGCCTGGCCTGGCTCTGGGAGAGGTGCGGGGTGCGGATGGCTGGGGCACATGCACTGCTGTGTGCTCTGCCCGCACTCCATGCAGGCCTGGAGCTTGCCATGCAGAGGCTGCAGCCACTGATGTCTTGCTGGCAGGCACACTCGCACAGCCCTACGCAGGTACCCTGCCGCTGGCTCCATGCCTGTTGGCAGCCTGGCAGCACCACTGGCACTGCCTGCTGCATCCTGCAAGCCTCAACTGCTGGCTGGATGCACCACGCACTCGCATGAGCTCTCATGGCCTGCGCATGCGTGCATGACGAGCACAAGGGGGTCAGTGCGCCTTGCGTGTGCGATGATGACCAGGCACAAGAAAGCTGATGACTTGGCCTAATACCCCTTGTGGAAGCAATCCTGCCACTGAGCGCCACGCGCTCCGCCGCCCCCCCCTCCCCACACACACCACACACACACCCACCGGTTCCTGTGCACATTTACCTGGCTGCACAGCGCACACATATCAGCGCGCAACACAGTGCATGTGCCCTGGCTGCGGCAGTACCAGCCGCGCCGGCTCTTCTCACAGTTGCCGCTGCTGGTCGCAGGTGGTGCGGCTGGGGTCAGAGATCGCTGCAGCCATGGCCCACCTGCACTCCCTGCGCATCGTGCACCGCGACCTCAAGCCCGCAAACGTGCTGCTGGACGCGCGGGTGCGGCTGGTTGGGGGGGTGCGGCGCTGCAGCAGCTGCCTGGCAGCTGGCATGCCTGGTGGTGATTGGGGTCTTCGTATTTGCCATGGCTCCACGCACACTGCGCCGCCCCCGTGCTGCCTGCGCTGCAGGGCGCTGCACTTGTGGCCGACTTTGGCATCGCCAAGGCGCGCGGCCGCACGCTCCTGTCCACACGCAACGTGCATGCGGGCACGCCCGCATACATGGTGCGTTGCGCGTGGCTGCTGGCGCTGCATATCAGGGCAGCCGCTCACCCGCACGCATGACGGTAGCATCACCCTCAGGTGGCCCCCACCCTGCCTCCCATTCAGCCTCTGCACCCTGCCTTGCTGTGCCCCCTGAGCCGCAGGCGCCTGAACAGTTTGAGGGGCGGGCCGTGGGCGAGGGTGTGGACATTTGGTCGTTTGGTGTGGTCCTGTGGGAGATGCTGGCGGGGGCAGCGCCATGGGCGGAGCTGGACCACCCGATGCAGATCATCTTTGCAGTGGGTGTGCAGGGCGCACGGCTGCAACTGCCGGCGCGCACCCCACGCGCGCTGGCGGAGCTTGTGGAGGGTTGCTGGGCGGAGGATCCGGCCACGCGGCCGCCGTTCGCTGTGCTGGCGCAGCGGCTGGGTGAGATGGCTGCAGGAGCGATGCCGGCAGACACGACAAATGGGTCTTGATGGGCCAGGGCTGTGAGAGTGGCGGCTGTGTGTGCATGAGGGGCGAGGTGCACGCACCGAGTGTGGGGTGGGCTGTCCTAGCGACCTTGGTGCGACCTCGCACAGCATGCGTCCATAATGCAAACTCGAAAACCCCATACAGGAGACCTTTGCCAGCTGCTACTTGCATCTTTTTGTTTACTCATTCCTTAGGACTGCTGCATCGTCGATTGACAAGCAATAGTTCTACAGCTGTCGGTGCCCTTGAACGGAGGCGAACACACAGAGGCGATCGATCTGGCGTAGAGTGTGTTCGTTGAAGATGCTCACGAAGCACATCCAGCGTTGTTTTGGGTCGAAGATAAGCTTCAATTAAAAAAGGTTGAGAACTGTGACTTCTGGGGTTTTTAAGGTCCGCCCAAGCGCTCTGCAGATTCAAATCAATTCTAAAGACCTAAAACTCGTGATCCCTTTGGTTTTACGTCCGGATCCCATCGCCTCAACACCGCGCCTCTCTCGCTGCTCAAGCGCCTGCTCCATGGATCGCTCCCCAATTCCCTTATCTGCTTGGTTGCTTGCGGCTGCTCTGCTGGCATGCGGGTGTTCATCACAAGGTGGGTGTGCGCGCGTGGGCCGAGCTATGTGTGGCACAGTCGTGCGCCTGCGCTGCTGGGTGCAGGCGCACCAGTGCACGCTGTGTGGCTGTGTCCAGCAGAACAAGCAGGAGTGTGCACGTGGGCAGAGTCTCCCCCCGTGCCCTTTGTTCAAATCATGCCAGCTGCTGGCAGCTGCTCCTGCCCCCTTGGACGCATGGGTTTGAACGCTTGCCAGCCATTCCAGCGACTCCCAGCATTCAAACGATCTTCCAACACATCAACTCACGCACATGCCCCTGCGCACATGTGCTGCAGGTGCTGCACGCAACCTGCGTGGCTGGGGCTCAGGTGGTGCGCCATGGCAGCAGCAGGCAGCAGGCGGCCCTGGGGGTGGTGACGTGGGGCAGCAGGTCGTGGGTTATGCGCTGCAGGCTGCAGGGCTGGGGCAGCAGGGGGCACGTGGGGTGGAGGTGCCTTGGGGTGCTGGCCAGCAGGGCGGCTATGGGGGGCAGGGTCAGGGGCGCCAAGTGCCGCAGTACGGCCAGCAGCAGCAGTACAAGCAGCAACAGCCCCAGCCTCAGCAGCCTCAGCAGCCTCAGCAGCAGCCACAGCAGCAGGACGATGGCGAGCAGCCCCAGCAGCCCCAGCCCCAGCAGCCCCAGCCGCAGCAGCCCCAGCCGCAGCAGCAGGCTCCTCGCGCTACTGGCCAGCACTCCCCCAAGCTCTCAGGTGTGCATGTGTGCATACCTGCATGCCTTATCCCTGCTGCAGTGACAACTGCTGTCCACCAGTCCCTGCACCCACCTAGCCAACCCATGACGTGCCACATGGCTGCATGCGCAGGCGACGACCCGCTGACGCTGCACAACCAGTACCGCGCCGTGCACCACGCACAGCCGCTGACGTACGACCCATCGCTGGAGGCCAGCGCACGGCAGTGGGCGCAGAAGCTGGCGGCAGAGTGTGGCTTCTACCACTCAGGGTGCGTGCCGCGTTGTGCTGTGTGTGGATGGCTACTTGCATGTGCTGCTGCATGCGTCTGTGCCGGCTGCCGACCTGCCTGCCATCCCTCTTCACAGTCCAGGTCCCAGCCAGCGCCCTCTTTCACTCAGTCCAAGGTACCCATGCTGATCGCCGCCTCGCCCCCACTCCCCCCACGTGCAGGCCCGGTGAGAACCTGGCGAGTGGCTTCACATCATGGGCTGATGTCATGTGGGCATGGTGCGTGTGGGCGTGTGATCATGGTGTTTGTGAAGTGTGGAGGGGCTAGAAGGGCTCAGCGCCAAGCAGCCCAGCCCTGCGCATGCCAGCCCCGTACCACCTGCTGCTACTGCTGCTGTTTGTGTCCAGCCTGCGCTTAGTTGCTGCCTGTAAGAGTCGGAGTCTCCGTAGGTGAGGGTCCATCCAAAAAAGTCGTTCACCCCCTCCCCCCTCTCCCCACACACTGTACAGGTACGAGGAGTACAAGCAGTACAGCTACTCGTCTCCCGGCTACTCGCCCGCCACCGGCCACTTCACTGAGCTCGTGTGGGCATCGGCCACCACTGTGGGCTGCGCCACCGCGGCCTCCAGCTGCTGGGAGGGCGTCATCTGGGCATGTGCGTGCGGCGTCCGCTGCTGGGGCCTGCGTGTGCTGCTGACCCGGTGTATGCAGCATGCACTCCCGTCCATTCCGTGTGCACAGCAGTTCCAGGTGTCTGCCAGGTGGTGGCCCACAGAGACGTGACGTGCTGTGCACACACCCACCCGCAGGCCACTACCGCCCCACTGGCAATGTCAACGCGCCTCAGTACTTCCGTGACAATGTGTTTGCGCCGTGATGGGGAGGTCAGCAGGGGGGGGGGGGACGGGGGGCGGCACTGGGGCAGGCCGCTCATAGCCGCACACCGGGTGCACTAGTGCACATCTGCATGGAGGCATGGGTGCATGAGTGCACATGTGGGCAGGCGGTGCCTCGCATGTACTATAGCTGCACCAGAGGCTCCTGCATGCTGCAAGATGCATGCGTCTGTCACAGACAGGCGGTCACAGCATTGAAGTGTGTTATCAGCTAATATTATAACAATAACACGGTGTTTCACCGCCGTGTTATATTATTATTACGGCGTTTCACAGACTCATCTGCTTGCCGGAGCCCATCGACTGTTTATCAGCTGGCTGCGTGTAATGAATGCAACGCATGATGGACCCAGCCGGCCTGTGAATCCCGTGCGCCCTGCACAACTATCAGCTACCACGGCTTCTGTGTGCGTGTGTGGTGCGTACAAGCAGTAGCGGATGCAGCGGCTTGCAGATCATGCAAGAGGGCATATGCCCAGCACATGCCACACAGCGGTCCACCCCACAACCTGTCCCAGCCGGCGGCGATTGAGCCAGCTGCAGTCGCACAAATAGCAGGTGCAAGCACCTCCAAACAGCAGTAACTGGACAGAGACACACATGCCATGGCAGTGCATGCACGCTCTCAGCCAGACATATTGTACAGCCAGCGGTACCATATTCAATACCTGTATATCTCTGTACACTACCACAGCCTTACCAGCGCTTCTTCATCAGCGCTCGTGTGCATTACTGCATGGCCCATCACCAGGGCCTGAACAGCAGAGACCTGAGCTGCAGCTACTGCTGTGCAGCCGGTGCCTGGAATGAGGAACATCAGAACACTGCATAATCACAAGAACGTTGCAGCTTGCCTGAGGATCCAAGCAGACTCTTCATCCACAAATCCCCAATCACACACATCCAGCTTGTGAGGGTACTTTCCGGCGTGGATCTGTGCTGTGCCCGCAGCTGAAATTGGGGCCAGCTGACCATACAGACATGACTTCCCTTTTAAAACCCACATCTGGGGTAGGTGCAGGTCGTACTTGCAAGCTGAAGTTGCATGGATCCGAACTCAAGCATGCTCATAACCTACTTTACAGGCAATCCACAGCACGCGGGGGCTCTCGGCACCCACCAAGCAGCCCGTTTTAGCTCGCAGCGTCCTACCACAATCGCAGCCCCGCATTGCACTGGCCCCGGCGCCAGCATGCATCAAGCGTGCAGCTCGTCAAGTTGCTGCTGCAGCAGGTGCCGCGATTCTCTCGGTACGAAAGGTTTGCATGGGTCAATGTGGTGGCATGGATCCGTGCCGCATGGGATATATGGGACTGGTGCAGGTGCCTAGGGTCATGGGGGCATGAATGCGCACCACCAACCCCTGCCCCATGTGCTCCCCTGCATCCCGGCCCAGGCACCCGTGGGCAGCTTGGAGGCGGACGTGCTGGGTCAGCTGCGCAACGTGATTGACCCGGACTTTGGTGAGGACATTGTGTCATGTGGGTTCATCAAGGCGCTGGCCATTGATGTGGACACGGGCGGCGTGTCCCTCACCATCGAGCTCACCACGCCTGCTTGCCCTGTGAAGGAGGTGTTCCATCGCCAGGCCACGCAGTTTGTCAAGGTGTGGCTGGGCGTGTAGCGTGTGTGCAGCGCGGGGGTGGTGTGGGTGGGCAGGGCACTGCTGTTACTGTGCTGCAGGGCGGCCCCACAGTGCACCCCTGCGCCCGCGGTGCCAAGCGTGTATGCACTGCATGCACAGCACCGTGTACACACCCTCATCGCTCTGCCCTGCATACACACACGGTGCACAATGGCGCAGGCACTGCCGTGGGTGCGCGATGTGGCCATCACCATGACCAGCCAGCCCGTCAAGCCGCTGACGCCTGAGAGCGGACGGCCAGGTGGGCTGGCGCGTGTGCGCCGCATCATCGCTGTGTCCTCCTGCAAGGGCGGTGTCGGCAAGTCCACGACTGCGGTGAACCTCGCGTACACACTGGCACAGATGGGCGCGCGGGTGGGCGTGTTTGACGCGGATGTATACGGCCCCAGCCTGCCCCTCATGGTCACCCCGGAGAAGCCGATCCTGGAGATGAACCCCGAGACCAAGGTGGGGCGGCCTTTGGGGGTGGGGGGGGAGGAGATGCACGGGGGGCTGATGGGTGGAGGTGGGGGTTGTGTTGCTGGTGCACACGCTTGGGAAGGCTGGCTGGGTGGAAAGTGTGTGGGTGCAGCAGAGCCCATGTGGCTGCCAGTAGGGCTGGGGCAGCCGGTCAGAATGGGGTCCGTGGGGGGCCTGGTTGCTGCTGCTGCACATGCCACAGCTGGGTGTACAACACTGTCAACGCCAGCCACCGTGCCACCGACATAAGCTGCTCCCAACAAGTCTCAATGGACCCACTCAAGACAAGCCGCTCCCCCCTCCCTCCCCCTCCCCCCACGCAGGCCATCTACCCCGCCGAGTACGAGGGCGTCAAGGTGGTGTCGTTTGGGTTTGCGGGCCAGGGCTCCGCTATCATGCGTGGCCCCATGGTGAGTGGCCTGATCCAGCAGATGCTGGTGACGGCCGAGTGGGGGGAGCTGGACTACCTGGTCGTCGACTTCCCACCCGGCACTGGCGACATCCAGCTCACGCTGTGCCAGACCGTCGCGTTCTCCGCCGCCGTGATCGTGACCACGCCCCAGAAGCTCGCGTTCATTGATGTGGCCAAGGGCATCCGCATGTTTGCCAAGCTGGTGGTGCCGTGCGTGGCGGTGGTGGAGAACATGGCGTTCTTTGATGGTGACGATGGCAAGCGATACTACCCGTTCGGTACCGGCTCAGGCGAGCGCATCCAGCGCGACTTTGGGCTGCCCAACCTCGTGCGCTTCCCCATCGTGCCCGACCTCTCTGCGGCAGGCGATGGTGGGTGTGTGCAGCCTTGCGGGGATCGGGATTGAGAGTTGGCATGGGCAAGGGTTGGATCTTGGGGCGGATCGCGTGTGCCAGGTCAACCTGTGGCAGCACACATCATCTGCACGCCGCGGGGCGGCACCATAAATGCTTATGCTGCCCTCGACTCCCTCCCACCACGCCCCCCCCCCTGCCCTGCAGGCGGCCGGCCACTGGTGGTGTCAGCCCCCACGTCACCCACAGCTTCCGCGTTCATGGAGCTCGGCGCGGCGGTGGTGCGGGAGGTGGCCAAGATGGGCGGGTCCAATGCGGCGCGTGGCCCGCGCGCGATGTACGACGCGGGCAACCGGGTGATTCTGGTGCGGGTGCCCGACTCGCCCGAGTTTGCGCTGCCGCCCGCGGTTGTGCGCCGAAACGACACGAGCGCCAAGAGCGTGAACGAGTGGACGGGGCAGCGCATGCTGGCGGACGAGGACATCCCTGACGACGTCACGCCCGCGTCCATCTCGCCGCTGGGCAACTACGCGGTGCAGATCACGTGGGAGGACGGCTTCAACCAGGTGGCCAGCTTTGAGCTGCTGGACAGCCTGCGCGAGCATGCAGTGCCAGTGAGCGGCGTGGCGCCGGGGCCGGTTGACGTGGCAGTGGGTGGCGTGCGTGTGACGGCGGACCTGTCGTGATGGCAGTACCATCTGGGGTTTAGTGAGGTTGAGGGGGAGGGGAACGGTCCTACTTGTCGGCTCCGACGCAGAGCGAAGATCGGCTGGGGCAGCAGAGCTAGTATGACAGAACAGGCGCTCGCTGTAATGAGTTGGGAATTAGCCCTCACGTCTCAGTCTTCGTTACGTGGTAGGGCACGACAGCGCATCTGAAGCAAGGAGCCAGGCCAAGCAAGCCATGCAACGAGGCTGAGATGCAGGCAATCTACCGCAATCACAATCGGATATTGCAGTGATCATGCGTGAGACTTGCATGTATCAATTGTGCAGGCATGACACCAAAATCGTTGTCTGATTGACAATCGTGCTTGACAGCCTGAACCTCAGAACCTTTCAGGACGCTCCTTCAGCCTCGGGCTGCGCTGAACTCAAGCGCGTTTCCCTCCTCTTGCATTGAGCTGGTTTGGAAATCTATACAGCCGCAGGTGAGCCAGGTTCCAGAGAGTGCCGCCTGGCTGTTTTGCCATATGGGCTGCTGCAACAGCCCATTGGGAGTGGGCATGCAGCACTGTGCCGGATGGCATGGATATTGCTTACATAGCACCCATTGTGATCGTCTGCAAGCGTCCCCTGTGCGGTTTTGCCTGTGCAAGTTGCGGACCCACAGATCAACTGAGTTGGAGCCTGCTGCGCGTGCATTTTCGCCCAGGATTGCTTGAAGGTCGGATGGCGGGGCACGCCTGTTTCCTGTGCTGCGGAGCGCACCTCTGAAACAGGTGGGTGCCGGCATGGACGGGCACTTTGAGTCGATTGTTTGTGGAGATCTGGCCACCGCGTGCAATGCTGTTTGCTCACCAGCTTTTTGTTGAACGCCGTCCTTGCTACTTTCACTCTGCATTGCCAGGTGAGCGCGCTCCATGTCCAACACTGGCCCAGGTGGCACCACATGGGGCAGCAGCCCGACAGGGCAGGCCGCCGCAGGCCCTACCAGCATCCTCCAATGCCAGCACAGCACGGGGCACAGTTCAGAGACATGTGCCGATGGCGAACAGTTGGCAGGCCGTAAGAGGCTGGTCCGCGTCTGCTCGGCGCACACGCGTGCGCCACCTGACAGCACGCCTGACCCACTGCCCGCGCCTAGCGCCACAGCGGGGCCTGCACTGCAGGCGGCACGCACGGGGCTGTTGGAGCGTACAGCGCGCCGGCTGCGGTGGGGCCCCGAGCGCATGGGCCTGATGTCACGCCTACTGGCCGGCTCACCCAGTGGTAGCACGGGCAGCGGGGGCAGTGCGCGGGACCCAGCGGCCGCAGCAGCTGCAGCGCGCCTGCTTGAGGCCGGCAGCGGCGGCGGTGCTGGTGGCGGCGGCAGCGTCACGTCAACCGCTGACAGCCTAGGGGATGAGGAGCTGGCGGAGATGATGCTGGGGTGCCCTGGGCCCGTGCCGTACGTGCCGCCTGGCGGCAGCTACGGTGTGGATGAGGCGGGTGCACGGCTGGCGAGCGTGAGCAGCATCGCGCCCTTGACCACTGACACCAGTCTGGGCAGCGTGCCACTCGCGCACCTGGTCAGCACGGGGGGCGGCGGTGAGAGCACCGACCCTGCGAGCCGCTCTGGGGACGGCCGCATCCTGCTCAAAAGCGCAACCACACCTGCCACCCACCGCGTGTCCAGCCGGCAGGGCTCGCTGCGTGATGCGCCGCCCACGCTTCATGTGCTACACGAGCCCACCGTGCTGCGGCCCGCCAGCCGGCAAGGTGTGCTGGACGCGCGGCCCCACTTCTTCAGCGGCCCCCTGGAGCACGGCGACCTGCCCACGCCGCAGCACACGACTGAGCTGCACGCGCACGGCCCACACGCGCCTGCCACCAGCCGCACATCCAGCCGCCCCACCAGCGGCACGCAAGCACGCGGCAGCCGCCCTGCCGTGGCTCGCACATCGCCGACGAGCGGGTCGCCGCTGCACGCGCTGTCGGCCACGAGCAGTGTGCAAAGTGGCGCGCCGCGATTTGCGCGCGCACAGAGCACCGCGCTGGAGGCGCTGTCACCATTGCACGCCAGTGTGATGGCCACACGCCAGGTCAGCGTGGGTTGGGCATCGGGCGACGCCGGGGCGGCCCTGAGCGCGCAGAACTCGTGGTGCAGTGGCACGGGGCCGGGCGGCGCGTCGCCCACGCCGCGCATCACTGCCAGCGACCTGCACAGCTGGCAGGAGCTGGACGACGATGAGGAGGGGGGCGGTGGCGGCAGTGGCGGCGGCGGTGGAGAGAGTGTGGGTCGCCTGTCACGGCTGAGCGGCGCGCGCGGCGGTGGCAGCTCCCTGAGCAGTGTGTGGGCGGGGCTGCTGCCACCGGAGGCTGCTGCGGCTGCAAGCATGCTGCAGGCTGTGAGCCGAACGAGCGCGGCAGAGGACAAGGCGGCAGCACGGCGGCTGCTGTCGCGGGTGCGCTCCATAAACCTGGCGGCTGGCATGGGCGGCTCACCGGGTTCGGGGTCACCGCAATCGCTGGCGTCCAGTGTGGCCGCTTTTGCCTCAACGCGGGGCAGCGCCCCATCCATGCGCACACGGTCGCAGCCTACGCCGGGTGAGCGGTGGCAGCCGGTGTCTCAGGGTCAACAGCGTGGAGCGCACTGGGCGACACACGCTGCTGGCCCGCTGGCGGCCGATCCAGCTCCCACACTCACTGAGATCCTAACGCAGCACCAGCATAGCATGGGCACTGTGCAGCCGCTGCCCAACTCAGCACCCTTAGCCTCGCAGATGGGCCCGGCGGCCCCTGTGCTTGCTCGTGCCATGGCCCCCGACGGCAACGCCGGCCTGTCGCCGCGCATGCTACGCGCACATGGCCGCCCGTCCGCGGACAGTGTGGTGGCTGCATTCACACTGGCCGCGCCGCTGGTGGAGCCTGCAGGGGGTATGCTGGCTGCAGGCCCGCCGCGCCCGTCCGGCCTTCGCCGCTCTTCCACAGAGGCGCCGATGCGCGCACGGCCAGCAGGCGCTGAGCTGACTCGGCTGGCCGTGGGCCTAGTTTATGGTGGGCCTGTTTGCGGTGAGGCTAAGGGCGCTGGCAGCAGGCACCCGGGTGCGGCTGGCGTCCACCTGGTGCTGGCATCAGACAGCGAAGGCGAAGAGGAGGGCGAGGATGCGGATGCGGAGGGCGGAAGTGAGGGTGGGTGGGGGGCCAGCCGGCTGCTGAGCTCGCATCACGGGCTGCTGCAGCCTGCGCCCAGCTCCGGCCTCAGTGCCGCCACAGCGAGCAGTGCGCGGGGCAGTAGTGCCAATGGCGCGTCCGCCTCCTCGCCCGGCCAGAGCTCCAAGCTGCGGCAGAAGCTGCAGGCAGTGGCGCGTGGTGTGGTGGCGGCACTGTCGCGCTCCTCGTCCGCCGCGCGCCGCTCACCGGCATCATCAGGCTCACAGGGCGGTGGCCTGGCAGCGCAGCTCTCCGGCTCAGCAGGCGGGTGCGAGCTGCACCAGCCGGGTGCCCCGGCGCACAGTGGGCCATCATCAGGGTGCTGATGTGGCAGGGCGCGTAGGAGGCGCCAGTGGGGGCAAAAGGAGGAATGTGGTGGGCCTGGAGCAGACGGTCATTATGTATGCTGGGAGCCAAAGCTAATGCGACGGGCACTGCCTGCCTGCCTGTTGTTAGTTTCGTTGTGCCATAGCGGTACATACGGTTGGAGTGAGATGAAGTCAGAATGCGTGCTGGGTCATGTAGACTGGCCAAGTGTGCAGTGCTCGCCAGTCCTACGACGACCTTTGTGTGGTGAGCCTTGAGGATGTTATTACATATGCCGCCGGTGGCTGTGGTGCGCATGCCGTATTAAGTGGCATGCTGCCTGCTTCTCGTCTGGAATGGCCGGTTTGCCTGTGCATATGCAGGAGGGTTGTTGGTTGATGAGAGGTGGGAGTAGGGGGTCTTATCCACAAGCATGCAGTGCACTTGAGCGGATGCCTGCATGGGCATGGCGCAATAGCCACCTGCCACCTGAAACGGGTGGCCCGCACGCACGGCAAGCAGAACAGCACGGGTGGGGGTTGTGCAGAGGCAGTGAGTATGTGTGTCAGGTTGATTGCGGCGCACGGCCATTACGTGCTGCTGGCCCGCCGCGCAAGCGGTGTGGATGAACGAGCGTTGTGCACACGAGGCAGGCGCCGCGTGGGTGCGGGCGCAGCAACGCGCTGCCGTCCCCGCCGGCGCCCCGGCTCTCACAGTAGGAGCCGGGCTGGCTGCCGACATAAGCTGGGTGGAGCGCTGCTGCAGTATGTGTGCTGCGCTAGGGTTGGGCGCTGGGTGCCTGATGCCATGGCTGGCTGTGAAGCCTACATAGCGGGCAGGCCAAACACAGAGGACCAACACCCAGTTGGGTCCACGAGGCTCAATTTTCTATGACTGCTATACCAGGATGCTTGGCGACTATACCAGGATGCTTGGCGCAGCGTGAACTGCTGTCATAAGCCTCATACGTCATGTGCACATGATGTGTGGCAACGGTACCACTTGAGATCGATCATACACACAATCAAGCGCTGTTAACATTGGCAGGATCCCCCAGAACCACTTCAGCTGCTATGATGGATCAACCACATTTAACATATGTATTGGTGCTGGGGTTTTTGTGCCTTGCGAGCGCCGCATCATCATCACGAATTCGAGAACAAGACATCACGCTGGAGCCCAAATTGTTGCAGGATGTCCCGGTGGTGGATCCCCCGAAGAGGTGCGAGCTCCGGCACACACGGGGTGGCTGGTTGCATGCGCATGCACGGATCAGGTCAGATGCAGCCAGTAACAAGTTGTTTGGCAGAATGGTGATCACGGGTTCCATGCTCACCATATTTGGGCCTGTGTATGTATAGCTAGCTAGCTGGTTCAGCCTCTTCGTCTTGGGAAAGAAGAATGGCACCGCTAGGGTTTTTCGCGACTAAAAATGGTTAGACGTTGCATCCTGCAACCGCAAGTCGGCCTTGTGCAGCCTAAAGGCATTGGGCTGCAGCATTCGCACCCCCAACACATCATGCAAGACACCACATGGACTCATCACCCATGCGCGCGCACCACACCCTGCATATCTGCACACTGCACCCCGTTTCCGTGCACCAGGGTGGCGGGCTACTTCAAGCTTGACCGCAGCTACGCCGCCGAGATGTTCTACTTCTTTTTCCAGGCGCGGCAGGCGCCCGCCAGCGCGCCTCTGGTGCTGTGGATGACTGGTGCGGCCGCAGGGTTGGGCTGTGGGCCAGGCAGGGGCACGGGGTGTAGGCTGGGGCTGGGGGCAGTGGGGAGCAGAAAGTGGCAGTGCTTGCATGCTGGCGCCAGGCTGTGCGTGCCTGGGTGTACCACATGTGCCTGCTGCCCATGGGCCGTGCTGCGTGCTGGTGCGTACTGGTGCCGCAGGTGGGCCCGGCTGCTCCAGTGAGCTCGCGGTGCTGTACGGTGAGAGGGCGGCACACATGAGCTGGGGACAGCTGCTGGTGCTGTGGTGTGTATCTGCGTTGCTGCAGCCGTGTGGCAGCTGCATTATTGCCTGCCTGCGCCAAGCACCACAGCCTCACGGTCTCACACGGTCACGCGTACCTGTCCACACAACACCCTTTTGTTCCTGTGGTATGGCCCTGGCGTAATGCAGAGAATGGGCCGTACACGCTCGTGAACAAGACGCTGGTGGAGACGCAGGTGAGGTGGCGGCACACGCGCGAGCAGACAGTGTTCTGTACGTGCATCAAGGGTTGGAGGGGACCCTGGGGCGTGTTGGGGGAGAGGCAGCGCTTGTCTGCACGGCGACAGCGGCCCCCAGTCACCTGCATGCCACCTGCTGGCCCAGCGCACGGTGGCTTGCACATGCATCACCGTCCACCCTGCCGTGCCGCGTGCCGCGTGCCCCCCTGTGCTGCAGTACGGCTGGGACACGCTGCACAACATGATCTTCGTGGACCAGGTGCGCGGAGCGCCAAAACGCACGCCCCACGGTTGCTCGCGCATTTGGCGCCCTCTTGTCCCCGCCTGCACCCTGTGCCAGACGCATGCGCCAGTACATACCACCCTGTCCTGCCGCCCCTCACTCACAGCCACTTGCCTGCCCACTCACCCCGTGTGCATGCCGCAGCCCATCGGCACCGGCTTCTCGTACAGCGACGACGAGCGCGACACGGTGTACGACGAGCAAGGCGTGGTACGCGGGTGTGGTGTAGCGAGTGGGTCGCGGATTGGGGAGGGGCCACAGCTTTTGGGCTGCGTGCTTTCGTGCTTTGCGGCTGCATGTGCTGACACGGCCCCTGCCATCTGCAAGCCTTCGCCGCACCTGCACAAACCCATGGTTTGTATGTGTTGCCACCCGTGTGCAGGCTGATGACATGCTGGACTTCCTGCATGAGTTCTTCAAGGGTGGGCCGAGGGCGGGCCTGGAACGGGGCAGAGGGGGCATGGCTTGTTAGTTGGTGCTCGGGGATGCTGGTAATGCCTGATAGGTGTTGCCTACGCTGCTACCCACGTGCTCCCCTCCTCCCCCCTCTCACCTGCCCCTGTGCAGCCCACCCTGAGCACGCGGACGCGCCGCTGTACGTGACGGGCGAGAGCTACGCGGGTGCGCCTGGTGCAGGCACAGCGCTTGGGCGTCCGCGCCGCTGCACCCACTGCTGCCAGCACAGGGGCCCCTGCATGCAGTGGGGTGTCGTCATGGCCGCAGCAAGACACCGGGGCCACCACCTGCGCAGCTCACAGCCCAGGTCTGCGCGCGCATGGCCGCAGGTCACTACGTGCCCGCTGTGTCCCACCGCATCTGGGCCGCCAACAAGGCGGGTGAAGGGCAGCCCATCAACCTGCGCGGACTAGCGATCGGCAATGGCCTCACCGACCCCTCCATCCAGTTTGGCGCGTACGGCGACTACGCGCTGGCCAATGGCCTGATCTCGTCCACGGTGCGGCGTGCAGGGCGACCAGGCTGCGCAGCACCCACGAGGCGCCCCTGCTGCATGCGGGGGCCGCTGAGTGCGCGTGGCTGACTTCATGCCCTGCCCCACTGCCTCGCCGCAGGCGCGCACGTTCATGAGCTTCACGTACCCGCTGTGCAACTTCGCCAACTACCTGTGAGACCTCCCCGCCCCCCCCTTTGCGTGTGCACACTCTGCATGGCCTTTGTGGTGCTCGCGTTGGCACGCTGTGTGCAGCTGTGTGCGCGCGCCTGTGCAGCTGTGGCTGTGGGTGTGTGGGATGGGTGCGGGGTGCGGCCGGACGTGCCACCCTGCTCTTCTAGCATTTTGTGGTGCAGCCACATGCATGCACCTACGGCTGTGCAGCACAGCAGTCCCCCCCACCCCCAGCCTCATTGCCACCCCCCACCCCCTCACCCCCACCCCCACCCCTCCTCCACCCGCCCGCAGCTGCGACGCCCTGGACTGGACAGTGGTGTGCGTGCTGGGGCTGCAGTACTGCATGGTGCGTAGGCGGGGCTCTGCTGGGCGGTGAGGCGTGTGTGGTGGGTGTGCCCGACCCAGGAACCTACCCCACCCAA
>BDCZ01000393.1:0-12537 GCA_001662365.1 Chlamydomonas applanata | reverse complement strand
CCCTCTTCCCCTTCGACACCCTCCCCCCCCCCCTTCCCTTGCCCCCTCCCTTGCTGCAGGCAACCCAGTTTGAGCCCATTCTGGGCGCCAACCCCGGCATCAACGTGTACGACATCACGCGCAAGTGTGACGGCCGCCTGTGCTACGACTTCTCGGATGCAGATGACTTCCTCAACAGGTGCGCGGCAGGTGGCAGCAGTCACAAAACATACCACCCCAGCCGCCCACCCTGCATGCCCACCACTGGCGATGGGGGTTCGTACGTTGCCGCAGCCTTTATGCACAGCTGGGCCACTTGCCGGCTGCCTCCCACGCTGCCGCCCCACAGGCCGTCCACCCGCAAGGCCCTGGGCGTGGGCAACAGGGAGTGGGTGAGCTGCGCGCCCGACGTGTACCAGGTGAGCACCAGTGCCAGCACTGGGTGTGGTGCCTGCGCCACGGCCATAGTGCGGGAGTCTGCGCCCTGCTGGCTGCTGCCGGCCTCAACGTACTGGCCACAGCTGAAACCTGCGCCAGACACCTGATAGCATGCCTTGCATGCGCCTCAAGCCTGCTCACTTCCACGCGTGCATGTGCCCGTGCAGAACATGGCGGGAGACTGGCTGCATGGTGGGTGCGGCGGCAAGAGCAGCCAGCGCTGTACTGCTGCCATAGCGGTCGGGCTTGCTTGTCTGCCGCTGGGCTCTGCGCTGTAAACGCCTTGTGCCAGCCTGATGCTGTGTCAGCCTCATGTTGCGTGCCTGAGCATGCATGCAAGCGTCCGCCCCGGTTTGCCCGCCCTCTCATACATGCCAGAGCCCCAGATGCTCGAGTATGAATGCTTGAGTCTGGATGCGCCTGCAGCATACGACACGGTGCTGCCCGAGATGCTGGCGGACGGGGTGCGCGTGATGATCTACGCGGGCGACCTGGACCTCATCTGCAACTGGGTCGGCAACAGGAAGTGGGTCCTGGGGGTGTGGTGGGGGGCTGCCACAGTGATCGCTGCAGGAGTGGGGGCGGGGGGGTTGCATGCGTCCTCAGGTGCCTGGGAGCCATGCAGGTGACACATGCACTCATACAATGCCCTGCTCACAACTGGCTGGTATATTGTCCGCTGCATGTGCTTGTGTGCTGGGGTGCAGGTGGGTGGACGCACTGAAGTGGGAGGGCTCAGCTGAGTGGGCACAGGTGCGTGGGCGGGTGCAGCATGTGAGCCTTGCCCAGGGGTACGCTGTAGCCCAGGTCCCCAGGCAGCTGCTGCTGGTCCTGTTTCGCACCAGTCTACACATGCTGTGCAGTGCTGTGGCCCCAGCTTGTGGCCCCCACTCCACCTCCCAACCCGTGTCCCATGCGTGCAGGCCAGCGACCGCGTGTGGAAGGTCAAGGGGCAGCCCGCGGGTGAGGTGCGCGAGGTGGGGCCGCTCAGCTTCGTGCGCGTGTACAAGGCGGGCCACATGGTGCCCATGGACCAGGTGGGTGTGGCGCAGTGCACGCCTGCGTGCATGTGTGCAGTTTCTGTGCAAGCGACATTACTGGCCACTTGCGTTGCATGTTTGCAAGCCCCTGAAAGAACCCTGCGACCTGGTCCACAGTCTGTGCCCAGCCTGTCTCTGAACCCGTACCTCGCTCTCCCCACCCCCGTGCAGGGCCTCAACGCGCTCGTCATGCTCTCCAGCTGGGTGCGCGACCGCGCGCTGGCGAGCGCGCCCGTTGCACATGTCCCAGCTGATGCCGGCCGCAAGGAGGTGCTGGCGGCACTGGCGGCACAGGGCCAGCCGCGCGTGTCGCAGGCCGCAGACCATGCTGCCGCGGCAGGCGCTTCTTATGCGGGGCTGCAGCCCAAGGCGCGTGCGTCTGGCGGTGCTGCGCGCTTCGTGTCGCGCATCACGACACGGCTGGCGGGCGCAGCCGCAAAGGCGCACGGCGCGGTCATGGAGCGCATGCCTGCCAAGCTGCGTAGCATGCGGCGCATGACGTGAGGTCTGAGAGCGGGTGCACATGCAGGTGGCTGCATTTGACTGCTGTCAGCGGTTGAGGGCGGCTCTGTGGTGCAGTCCGCTGGCTACAGAGCATCGGAAGTAACAGAGGAACCCCTGGGCGTGTTATGCTGCGGTGTGTGAGTGTGTGTATGGATGAGCTGCTGATCTGGCTTTTTGCGGATGGGGTACACTCCCGTACACTCCGGTTGACTGAAATGTATCTTGCAGCATGTCTTGCTGTTCAAGCTTGTGCAAAGGGGCAGACTCAGCCACTGGAGGGAGCCAACCCATCGTTACACGTGAGTCCCCTGCACCACCTCGTGTACCATCATGCACCCCATAATCCGCCGCCGCTGTTGCTGTAAAGCATTGCTGTTGCTGTAAACAATGATGAAATGGAAGAATAGACCATCTTACGCGCCGTTATGAATGTACAGCAAGAGCTACATCTGGCCCCCAACCTCCCCGTAGCTGCATGGCCATGGCATGATGACCTGCAGCCGGCGCGCAAACCCAGGAGTTCAGTGCGGAGCAGTGCGGCAGAAACCATATGCTGCTATGCAGACTCGTGCATCCTGGCAGCAACAGGCTGCCCATGCACAACAGTCTCTCACACAGCTGTCAGCATGCTTGCCACGTCGCCAGTAGGACATGAAGAACACCAGAGCACTGCTCACCTGCTGCTAGCTGGCGGGCGCGGCAGGCTTCTTGACTGCTTTGCTGCCTGCCCCCGCCGCTGCTGGTGCAGCCAGCGGCACACCAGTGAATGCCGGCCGTGCTGGAGCCATGGGGAAGAAAAGAGCTGCCTCATGCGCGCGCGCGCGCAGCATGGCGCGCTTGATGCGGGCGCGCTCAGCGACCATGGCGGCCTGCTGCACAGGGTCCTGTGTAATGGGCTGCACACTCACGAACGTCCTCTCTTTCACTCGCCCGCTAGCCAGCTGAACGTCCTCCTTGCTGTAGCTCACCCTGCCGACTGTTTTCGCAAAAATGGTGTGGTCCTTGCCGAGCCCTACCCCTGCCCCTGGTAGCCACTTCGTGCCCCGTTGACGCACGATGATCTGACCTGGGAATATGAACTCGTTGTGCGTGAACTTGGTGCCTAGGTTGCGGGAAGCGGAATCGGGGTTCTGGCGAGCCGTGCCACCTGCCTTCTTTGTGGCCATGCCCCGCTGCTGTTGATGCAGGTAGCTGGTGCTGCAGGTGTCCAAAGACAAAGATGCACTGCCTGCCATCGCACTAGGCACAAACTTGCCCAGCATGGCTGCCCAGCCACCAGCTCCATGCCGCAATAGCAGCGCCATCTTTGTTCAGAACGCTCTTGACGCGATGATCGCGGGCGCTAATTCAGCAGGTATGACGTCCCTCTCATGGCAGTTCGCCTTGGCAGAACTCGCCTCCAATCGTGCAGTGCAGCTCACAACCGTGCTCAATACTGCCTTTCATGTCATCTCAAGTTTCTTCAAGTGGTTGCTGTTAGGGTTGACAGTCAAGCCTGCAAACTTGCAAGCAGCAATATTGAATCAGTAATACGAGCAGAAAATAAGCGTACTGTCTCTTGTTGTCAGCAACTGGAGGAGACTTTGACCCGCCCAGTTCAACTACAAATGTGCAATTGTGCGTGGGCAGAGGCGCATGGTCTGTGCAAGCGCATAACATTCATATTAACCTCTGCACTTGCATGTGGGAGCTGGGCACCATGCTGCACGTGCTGAACCATGCATGTGGTCCGGTGCCGTACGGTGCAGGATTCCACAACAGCGCGCTTGTGACGAGGCCTGCCACTCATGCCACCAAAAGCTGCACGCCTCAGCCTAGCTGAGGTTGTGCGAAGCTGCCGCAAGACAGCAAATGCTGTGGTTGACGCAGCCAAGTAAGTGGCTGCCAGGTGGACGCTGCAGGTGCAGCACTGCAGCTGTGTGTATCGTTTCTGCTCCAGGTGCGCCGAGCCAGGCACGTGTACCAGCTCATGCACATGGCTCACGGTGCGTGTGCAGGAGTGCGCGCTTGTTTGCGGACGACTGCAAGGGGCTGGCAGGCTATGCCAAGCGCATCCAGCCGCTGCTGGATGACCTGGAGGACAATGTGCCGGAGCCGGGCGCTGAGGACGCGGGCGTGCGCGCGGTGCAGGTGCGGTACGCGCACACTATTGAGTTGTGGACATGCTGGCAAGGCAGCTGCGCAGGGCACAGCCGCACATCCACGGCATCAAGCAGCTAACCCATCCCTCGTACCCAGCATCCACGTGACATGGGCCGCTGCCTGCGCAGGACCTGGATGCTGCACTGGTGCGCGCATGCGCGGTGGTGGCGGCGTGCGGCAGTATGGGCCCGTTCTATGCGCTCATGAACGAAGCGAGCGTCATGGGCGAGTTTGTGAACGCAGCTGCAGACATGCACGCGGCACTGGCGGGCATAAACGTCAAGGCGCTCAAGGTGATGATGGGCAGGAAGGACTGGGTGTGATGGACTGCTGGTGCCGCGCGTGTACAGGGCTGACAGCTGGATGCTGGTTGGTGGCTTGCCTGGCTGCAGGTGGACGCTGCTCAAGCTGAAGCCCTGGCCCTGGTCATGCAGCAGCTGCAGCGGCTGGGGGTCAGTTACACGCCATGCAATGCCACGGCACAGATGCTGGTGGAGCTGAGGAATGAGGTGCGGGGCGTGGCCGCTTGGGCTTGGGATTTTATCGCGTGTTGCGGGCTGACGGTATGTCCGCGCATGCCCACCTGCTGCAGCACATGCTGACATGCACAAACCTCACACACGTGAGGGCACCCACTGCATGCAGGCGGAGGCGGTGCGCACCGGGCGGCCGGATGCCAAGGCTTTTCCGCACTCCGACCTTACCCAGCGCTTTCTCAGCGACTGCACTGTGGCGCAGCTGGTCAACGACGTGGCATACTTGCGTAGCGAGCTGGCGGCAGCGCAAGCGGTGCGTGTACATGCAGTTAAATGCACTGCACCAGCCAATTCCGATCGGCGAAGCGTTTGCATCACAAGTGTGGTCGTGTGATGAGGCCGTGCACTGGGGTGCGCCCCCATCCTCCTGGTGTGTGCTGCAGGCGCGCAAGCACGTGGAGGCTCACTTCCTGGGCCAGCTGCTGGCCATGGAGGAGCCACTGCTGCCCAAGGACGACAAGACAACGCGGGAGCTGGCGGGCAAGGTAGTGGTGCCGGCAGCCGCAGCCAAGGCGCCTGTGCCTGAGCCCTCGGCGTCCGTGGACCCAGTGCCCATCGTGCAGGTGGGGCCACGCTCACATGTACCATGTCGTTGCCAGCAGTACGGCATGTCTGATGTGTCTTGACGGCGCGGCTGTTTGGCAGCTCAGTGTTTGAGGCAAATGAAATGAGAGAAAGGCAGTGGCATTGGTGCACGCGCCAGTTGCGGATCTGCTGTGCCTGCCGCCTGCAGGACCTGCTGGCCAAGCTGGTGACGGCAAGCCTGCCGCTGGAGCAGCGTGCAGCTGTGAGTGGGCCTGAGATTGAAGCGAACTGCTTCGATCAAGGGCAGCAGTTCATACAGGACAGCGTTGCCTGCCCAACTGCTTTCACGTTTCAGTGCACAGAGCTGATGTTGCCCTGCCACGCTATGCATATGGTGTATTGGGCCACAGGCACTGCGCCCGCTGGTGGCTGCCGCGGGGCTGGACCCCGAGGGCATGGTCAGCTCGCAGCTGCACAGCGGCGCCGTGCTGTACGCGCTCACTGACCCCGAGTGCGCGGCCAAGGTGCGGCGGCGGCGGCGCGTACGCCCATGTCCTTTCTACTGCGCTGTGCTGTTGTATGCGCCATCTGCGCCTTGCTCTGTTCCAAGGTTCCACCAGCACCCTAAACCCTGCAGGTCGTGTCGCTCGTGAACGAGCCCACCACGGAGCCGCTCATCAAGGGCTGGCTGCTGGCGCTGGTGCTGAGCCTGGTGCACCCGGAGCAGGGCCTGCACCCCGACACACAGGCGGTGAGTGGAGCGGGTGGGCCTGTGCCACTGCACCTCCAGCAGGCACCCAGCCTGCGACTGTGCTGAACCACACTGCCTGCTGCGTACCACTTTGCAGGCGCTCATGCGCACCGGGTTGCCGGCGGCACTGTGCCGCTTGATGGTCAGCCCCACCACGCCGCCTGAGCAACGGCTGCAGGCCATGGCCATGCTCCGTGTGATGGTGAGTTGTAAGCCCAAGCCCACGTGGTACTGCTGGAGCGTGCGTGAACGTGCGCGAGTGACCTGTGCCTTGTCATTCCCAAGCTGAGAGCTCATGCATGCCGCCTGCACCGCACCCCGCGCAGGTCCATGACCCTGCCACCCACACGCTCATGGTGGAGGCCAAGGTCATCCACGCGCTGGTGCAGCAGGTGGGGCATGCGCATGCGTGTGTGTGTTGGTGCGCAGCAGACGTATGCACCTGCCACATGCACGCACCGGGAGCTGCTGCCCACGCAGCACACGCCACACCTCGCGTGTGCAGGTGGGCGACGTCAAGGTGGTCAAGGGGCAGGTGGTGGCGACAAAGGGCGCGCCGGACATGGCGGGGCCCCCACCCCCCGACACGGGCAGGAAGCAGGACCAGAAGGGTGCGCGCACATGGGCTGTGGAGTGTGGGCATGCGCTCATTCCCTTGTGCCTGTGACCTGCTACCCATGCCGCCCTCACTCCCCTCAACACTGCATGGCTGAGTGGCCTGCTGCTTGCCTTGCCCACCGCCTCCTCGCCGCCTGCAGGCAAGGCCCCTGCGCCTGCGCCCGCTGCGGCTGCCTTTGACGTGGACGCGCAGATCACTGAGCTGGCTGTGCTCATGCTGCACGACATGGCGCCCGGGCTGTACAAGGCCGACATCCTCAAGACGGGCGGCGTGATGGCGCTGTCACAGCGTCTTGGCGACCCCGCGACACATGAGCGCGTGCGCGCTGCCGCCGCGAGCGCTCTGAGCGTGCTGATGCATGACGGTGCGATTGCAGTGGAGGCGGCACGCGCAAACGCGCTGGTCGGCCTGCTGTCCATGCTGTCCACCAAGAGCCCCGACATGCAGGGCGCCGCGAAGAAGGCGCTGACGCAGATGCTCACACCCACACCGGCCAGCTCAGCCGGCACTGCCGACTTTGTGTACGCGGCTGCTAACGCGCCGGTGGTTGACCTGCCGCCGCAGGTGTGTGGGGAGGGCATCGGGGTGGGGTGGGGTGGGGTGGGGGCCGCAATGTGGCCAGTGGTGCTGGTGTGCTGAGGTCAGCAAAGCACGCAGTGGCTGAGCCCTCCCATGAATGCCCCCAGTGCCCTCCATATTTAGGGTTTAGGCGCGACCTGGACTGCTGCTCGCAGGGGAAGCAGGCCAAGCTGGCGGCACGCACGGTGGAAGAGGCGCCGAGCATGAGCAGCAGGTCGGCCAAGGGTGTAGCAGCTGCTCCTGCTGCACCTGCCAAGACACCGGAGCAGCTGGCCGGAGAGTTGTTTGTGGAGATGGGGCGCGCGATAGGGCCACAGTCCACATCGGCGCTCATGGACATGGTGCAGAAAGGTGAGGCGGCACATCATGCTCAAGTGGTGTGTGTATGTGTGGTGTGTGTGTGGCGTGTCAGGTCAGTGGATGTGACCCTCGTTCATAAGCTGACCTAGCGAGCAGCGATCCCACATCGTTTGTGTACACTGCCAACCGCAAGCACTGCCACCCCCACCATGCGCCCTGCAGACGACCCCGAGGTGCTTCCACTGGTGCTGCAGCTGCTGCCGTTGACAGCGACCGACCCCAGCTGCCGCACTGCCATCATCAGTCACACGGGCGGCATGCCAGTGCTGCTGCGGGAGGCGGGCAAGAGGGACGCAGCCGCGCTGGCAGCGCTGCGGGCAGTGGCGCAAGACCTGAAGCTCAAGAGCGCCGCTGCGGCGGCACTGGGCAGCGCGCTGGTGGCAGCGGGGTCCGGCACGCCAGCAGCCGCCAATCTGGCGCTAGCCATTGCAATGGCGGGCAGCCTGCCACCGGGTAGTGAGCGCGACAAGGCGGCGGTGTCAAGTGTGGCAGGTTTTGCGGGCGAGTTGCACGCGGCGGGCGCAGTGCCGCACCTGGTCGCACTTGCGCGCACCACAGATCCGGCCACCAAATCATGCGGCGTGCTGGCTCTGCGACCCATGGCGCTTTACGGCGAAGGGCAGGTAGGCACAGGGTATTGTGCAGTCACACCCAGCATACCCAGCTCGCTCGCATGAGCATGTAGCTGGTGGGGTTGCATGGCTTGCACGTGCACACCACGTCTTGCGACACAAATGTGCCCTACACACTGCAACACTGCCCACGCATGTGCACTAGCCCCATGTGTCTGTAGGTCAAGGCCGCCATTGTGGCCTCTGATGCCCTGGGGGCACTGGTGGACGCAGTCAAGGCGACAGATGTGAGTAGAGGGTACGGGGTGGGTGGGTGGCAGACAGCCAGTGGCTTGTGTGTGCATATTTTCAGCAGATGAGGAATTGGGAGCCTGTTGGCTGACACACGCGATCATGCACTGCTCCAGGCTGTGCAACCTGTGGGCTCACATGCACATATACTAAGCCTCACATGCACACACCACCACTGTCGTGCGTGCAGGCCAAACCGCTGGCTGACGACGTGATGCCCCTGAGCCAGGCGGCATGTGAAGCGCTGGCAGGCCTAGGTGCGTGCTGATTTGCTGTCAGCTTTGTGACGCGGCCCGGAGCCCGGGTCGGGGTTGTGCCTGTGTTGGGCTGTGCCTTAAAGCACTGCCTGTCACCAGGCATTGAACTGTGATGGATGGTTCTGCCCGCTCAGCCTTTGTGGCCCTGTAGCTCTGGACCCTGTGAACCCTCAACATTCAAGGTATGTTCCATGCCTGCAGGCGCCGGCAATGCCACCACGCAGTCCACGATCTTTGGGTCTCTCACCGGCTTCCTCAGCTCCGAGTCCTCAGTGCCACCTGCATGTGGGGCGATGCTGGCTGTGGCGGGTGCGTGTTTAGGGCCAGGCACGGCATTCGCGCGGCAGGCTGCTGAATGGGCGGCATACTAAGGGTGTGGATGCCTCGTGATTCCGCACGTACCTGGAGCTAACCGCCATCCCAAGCCCCCACTGTGCCTGCACACCCTGCCACACCATGCATGGTATGCACAGTTGTACTCGCTCACACCGCACGGTGCCAGTGGACCGCAGGCACATCCGCGGAGTCACACGGGCTGCTGGTCAAGGCGGGGGTCGTGCCCAAGGTGGTTGCGCTGCTGGACAAGGGAGGTGACGGTGGGCTGCCGGCGGTGGCGAGGTGGGTGCTGCGCATGCATGCGGCAGCAACTGTGGTGCAGCGGCATTGACGTAAGCCTATGAAGTGGTGGGCTCTGTGTGCGGTATGTGTACGTATGAATGCACATGTGCGTGCTGGCGGCTGGCTCAGCACGGCGGTTGCGTCACATGCTTGCTGCACTTGGAGTTCCCAGCTACCTATGGCCTTGGTATCCGACTGAACGCTGTATGCGCACGCACTCGACCGCAGGCTGCTGGCGCAGATGGTCATGTACAGCACGGATGCCGCGGATGCAGCTGCTGCGGCTGACGCCTGCAAGGTGCTGCCAACCGTGCTGCAGCGGGGCGACGCGGATGCGCGTGCCGCTGGCGCGGCTGCCGCGGGCTACATCATGAAGCGCGGGGAGACACCGCTGTAAGTGCTGACTGGGGGCTGCTGCAAAATGTGTGCTGCTCTAAACATCCGATGAACATTTTACTTTTATGAAATTCTGTGGGCTTGCGGTGCGAATGTGAGCCAGGAACCACAGTGCGCATGAATGTGCCGGGCCCGCCTCCACTTGCATGAATCCCGCAGGAACCAGTTTGCGGACCACAAGGGGCTGGGGCTGCTGCTGGATGCGGTCCGCGGTGTGGTGGTGGAGAGCCGGCATTGGGAGGATGCATGCCATGCGCTAGCCGCGCTGGCATGTGGGCATGAGGGATCGCGCGGCGATACATCACGCACGCTACGCGGCTGGCTGTTGCGCGGCAGCGTGCAGGAGGCCACGAGCGCCTCACGCGTGTGCGCGTGGATGAGCCACAGCCCCAAGGGCCGTGAGATCCTGTTCAGCGATGAGCTGGTGGACGCGCTGGTCAAGCAGCTGGGCGCTGTGGGTGCGTGTCCGCGGCGGGGCTGGAGCGAATGCTTGTGTCTTGCTTTGTGTGCAGTAAACGTGCATGTAGGTGTCGAAATGTCGATCGATGTCATGCATGCATGGCTGTGGTAACACACCACACCCCTCTATGACCACCTGCATTACGCAGTGGCGCCGGATGCACAGCGCTGGGCGGCCGACGCGCTAGTGCATGCAGCGAGTGCGGGGCCTGTGCTGCTGACGTTGCCGCTGGGTGCGCCAGCTGGCACCGCGCCCACCACCATCAACCCCAAGCCCATGATTGTCAACAAGGGCGCAGTGGATCTGCTGGTGGCGGTAAGGCGTGATGGCAGGATTGGGAGCGAGGCAGGCGGGATGGGGCAGCTGGAGTAATGCCATGTTGGCTGAGGCAGCATCACGGGTTCGACAAGCGGCAGTTGGTACACACGCATCAGCCTCTGCACATTTCACCCGTGTTGACCGCCCCTGCCTTGTGCGTCAACACAAGCAAGCCGCCTTCTTGTTGCTGCATGCCGTCCTGACAGCTGCCCATGCGTGCACGCACATGCTTGCACACAGATGCTGCGCTCAGATGTGGAGCGCGTGGCTTATGAGGCGGCGTTCGTTCTTGAGTGCCTGTGCAGCACGGAGGAGGGACTTGCGTGAGTACCTTGGCGCTGCGGGCAGGACACTAGGTGCTTTGACTTCAGCTGAACAGCCCTCCTGCGACGCAGGCGGCCATCGAGTTTAGGCTATCCAGGGGATGGTGCCGTGGTATGTGTGCGTCGTCCCTGTTGCCCGCATGCAGCTTGGCCGACAGTGCGCCGTGCACCGGTGACGTCTACTCACACCCACAGGGCCGCCAAGCGCGCTCGCGCCAAGGAGGCGCTGAATGAGATCATGCAGCGTGGCAAGCGTAATGAGGTCAGCGAGCGCACGGCCAAGGCAGCGTACAGCGCGTACATCAAGGTCATGTAGGCCGCAACATCACAGCTAGCCTGGGGCTCATGTGCCACCCTCACCGTCCGCGGACTTGGCATCTTTGATCAGGTTGTAATGTCTTCTGTCACATGGTGTAGCCTTGCCCCAGGGAGGAGCGAGCAGATGGGGCGTGTTCAGGCATGGGAGTACAGAGTGGCACAGGTCATGTCTGGCAGTCATCACCTCGGGCTGCGTGCCCCAGTTTGCCTGACCTGCTGTTTTGTTTCATAACCTCAGGCACTGCCTTGGTGGGGGGCTGGGAAAGGCTGCCTTGTGAGGCAATCTCATGGTTGAAGCTTGCTCTGGTGGCGAGGTAGGAGGGCAGGCGAGTCCACGCCCTGAACCAGCGTGATCCACATGTGCTCAGTTTGATCCAGTACTGATTCAGCTCTGGAGGCGTGCCATCCAGCTGGTTTGTGCTATACCCCAGCACGGGTGGCCATCAATCAAGCAGTGTAAAAATAAATCATCCCTACTTGCAGCTTGCCTGCTGCCCTGCTGCTAGCCAACAATCGACCGACCAGCCAGGAAGGCAGGCAGCCAGCCCACACACGAAGCCTCACCTATGTGGCAGCCAATCCACAAACAAACGAAACACACCATCTGTGAGAATATGAACGGTACTTGCATGACTTGCATGTGTGATTTGAGCCGCCATATAAGCTGGACTCAACAACTTGTAAGACATCAATTTGCAGCGGACAACGCAGACCTACATCGCCTTCGCTTAGGTTTCGTAGCCCCCGACCACCCCTTCCTGGCTGTCCGTTCAGCAGCCTTGGTGGTTAAGGTTAAGGTTACACAGGGAAGAGCACAGCGCACACCTTTGGTGGTGGTCGGTGGGCCGCCCTTGCCCGAAGACACCACGTAGTTAGCCATTCGGTCCTTTCGGTGCTAGTGTGTTTGTGTCTGTCGGGTTTCTGGGTTAGCGTAGCTTCAGTGTTGTGTTGGCCCTCCTTTTGCGGACGCCTCTTCCTTTTGCCGTGGTGCTAGGTTTTCCGTTTGTCCGTTCTCTGCTTCCTTGTGTGCTTTGTGGTTCCTTCTAGTTCTCTGCGTTAGTGGCCTCTCCTAGCTGCCTGCCTCTTTCTGTTGTTCTGGGCTTTCGGTGCAGCTGCTTCCGTGTCTCCCTCTGGTCCTGCTCTGGTCTGTCCTGTGGCTCGCTTGGCCCTTTTCGGGCCTTGTGTAACACACACACGCACAGTGCTGGCTACGCCCACTCAGCTACCAGAACCCTAACATTTGGTATTCGCAGCCTATCGATACTGGCTCTGCCTGTCGAAGCTTGCACGCTTTATTTTCGTGTTTTTGACTTTGACGTTTATAATGGGACCAGATACTGCTGAGGAGGCGCTCGCTAAGCTGCAGCTTGAGATGGAGCAGCTCAAGGCCTCAATGGCAGCGGCTCAGTCCTTTAGGGTTTAGGGTTTAGGGTCGACCCTAGCTGTCTGCATTGACCCCCAGCCCGCTGCTGCAGCGTGCAGCTCGCGCTCCTGCGAGGCGTGCATCGGGT
>BDCZ01000392.1:6115-57464 GCA_001662365.1 Chlamydomonas applanata | reverse complement strand
CACACCCCCATCCCCCAGTCCCCCACCCAGGCCGCCTCCAAGCCCGCCCTCTCCATCACCCCCTCCGCCATCGCCACCCGTGCCACCATCACCACCCGAGCCCCCCTCGCCCTTCCCTGCTCCTCCCCTGCCCCCGTTCCCTGATCCGCCGCCGCCTGAACCACCCTCCCCGCCGCCTCTGCCACCCAGCCCACCGTCGCCGCCCAGTGCAGTGCTCGGCCGGCGGCTGCAGGCCGCAGCAGGCGAGGACGGGGTCAGCAGCACGGCTGTTGTGGAGGAGTACGAGTATGAGGGAGAGTGGCTGCAGTTCCAGGACACGGGGCATGCAGCCCCACAGCACGCGGCGTCCGCGTATGGCTTGTCAATGACTGACAGTGAGCAGGTCACTCCCAAGCCAGTGGTTCCGGAGCCCCAAAGCTTGTGGGACTCTGACTGGAGCTGGGGCAGCAGCGCAGCAGAGGGAGCTGAAGGGTCCGACCTCACGGACGAGGACCGTGAGGAGGCTGAGCTGGACGCTGTGAGGTCACACATGCATGGCGGCCTACCCAGCTGCGACTCTCTGCCTGCGGAAGAGGAGGAGGACGAGGTGGTGGTGGTTGATGGTGAAGAGGTGGTGGTACCCAGGCCTGAGCGCCGCTGCTGGAGCCGCGAGGATATTTCTGTGGAGTACAGCCCCTACCAGGCCTCAGTGTTCCCACTGGGCTCTGAGGGGCTGGAGGAGGCTCCGGGCAGTGGCAACATGTCCGTGTCTGCAAGTCACACAGAGCGCCGCTTCCTGCAGCAGGAGCCAGTGTTCACTCCTGTGACCCTGCTGCCCAATCTCACGGTCGTGCAGCAGCGCGTCAACTTCACGCTCACGGTGAGGCTGGCAGGAGCTGCGCTGTGTGCACACGAGTGTGTAGCAGCAGCAGCAGCAGCAGCAGACCCCCTCTGCATCGCAAACACGTCCTCCATTCTTGCTCTTGGTATGCTCACTCTCACTCCCGCAGGTGTACCTTGAGTACGAGTTCCTGAACGACACGCGCGCACGCCTGGCCAGCCTGCCGTTCCTGCAGGTGCTGCGCTCCGTTGCGGACTTCCCCATCTACGGGCTACGCATGATCGCGGCAGAGGTGCGATACCAGCCATTGGTGCCACAGATGCTGACACAGATTTACTGCAGATGCTGCTGCAATGCCAGTAGCGTTTACGCACCGACATAGCCGTCATACGCCATTATGCGAACACATTTGTTTGCTGCGGCCCTGCTGCTGCCGCTGCCTGTGCAGGTCAACACACTGGTCATCTATGCGCCCCGCGTGAACTACACAGACACCACACCCCCTGTGCTCACACTGGTGGGGGATGCCAAGACGCGTGTGCCCCAGTTCACCACCTACAACGATCTGGGCGCCACCGCACGTGACGATCTGGACGGGGACATCCCCCGCTGGAAGATCATCGTACGAGGACTGCCGATCGATACCTCAAAGCCCACACCGGAGGGTTCTCCCTTCGTCGTCCAGTATGATGTGTGGGACTTTGCTGGGAGCGTCCCAGCTGTCTCGCTGTTCAGGGAGGTGGTGGTGTATGACCCGTGCGTTGAGAAGGGCGAGGTCATGTGCCCAGCGACGCGCAACTGCTCCATCACACTGGACTGCTCGCCAAACGCAAACACCCGGCTCCAGACCGCGATGGCGTACAGGAGCTCGTACCTCAGCAGCCCCTCCTCCATTGGTTACGCCACAGGTGAGATTCTGGGGCAGGGCGTTTCTGACGCAGCTGCTGGGGCTGGCAGCTGGATGTTGTGTTTGTGTACTGGCCGATGCCCACGCTTTCCTAAGCTGTTTGTGTAGAACTGTTAATCGTCTGATGGCCCAGCTGATAGCGGCCTGTATCACATGCACCCTGTGCCTAGGTCCCTGCACTCGCTCCGCACACACCTGGATGTCCAAACACTCCCTGCCCACATGCACAGCACACATTTGCATACAAGTGCCCGTCCTCGACCGTGAACCTCCACACCTCACACCATGCTTAGGCCCTGAGACCCTGAACCCCTCAACCCGTCCTGCAGGCTCTCAAAAGGTTGTGGATGTGACCCCGCCAATCATCACATTGCTGCCGCTCAATGGTCGCCGATTCATCAACACGAACTCGACCAGCCTCATCAACACCAACGTGACCTATATGACGGGCCTGATCATGCGGCTTGTGCGAGACGACCCCTTCATCGAGCCCGGCTACATTGCCACCGATGACTTTGATGCCAAGGTGACCCAGAATGTGATCCGGAATGGGCACGAGGACATCGATACTTCCTACCCTACCCCTGAGGACGCACCCTGGGTCATCTCCTATGACGTCAAGGACTATTCTGGTAACATCGCGCGCACAATCTACCGCCTGGTGTATGTCGATTGCCCGCCGCCGCTGGTGGTGTGCGGCCCCAACGACAATGTCAACTACTACTGCGGCGTGCTGTGCGGCGTGCGCGACTGGAACATCGAAAACTCCACCCAGCGCACGTCGTTGAATGACAATGGCCCTGAGCTCAAGCGTCTGTTGAACAAGCTGCCGACTATCACACTTCAGGGGCCCCGCACCGTGCGCATCAAGCAGGGCACGCCCTACACTGTGTGCCCAAAGGGTGGCGAGAGCCGCACAGAGTGTGACTTGGGGGCCAAGGCTATCGACTTTGAGGACGGGGACATCAGCTACAGGCTCAAAGTGTGTGAGGACCTGGGGTACCAAAACCAGACGCTCCTGTACTACGTGGGTGTGACCGGCTGCAACATCACGGCGGACACGCCGCCTGGCGTGTACCACGTCAAGTTCACGGTCGTGGACAACTCAGGTGGCACCGCCAGCGCAGTCCGGACAGTTCAGGTGGGCGCTGGCTGAAAGAGAGTGTGTGTGTGTGTGCGCGCGTGTGTGTGGGGGGGTGCATCCTGGGCACTGCATTAGTGGTGGGTGCCTGTGGTGCTCCTAGTGATCTTTGACCTTCTCGGGTCTATCGTGCCTCGGGTGTAGTGTGTGTGTGTGTGTATTGGTTACATCGTAGGCCCATCATGGCGCATAGATGCCTGCTGCGAGACAGGATTAACAACATTCGTTATAGGCTTGTAGCTTCAAAAACTGTTTGTTATAGTGTGTGAAAGGACGGCCATGAACTCATGCCTTGTGATGTTATGACCTGGTGCCGTGATGACTAGACCCATGTATCCACTGCCATGTGCATCAAACGCCCGTGTTTTGATTACCTTACATGCCTGCCCTCGTTCACACAGGTTGAGGAGAACTGCCCCGCAGGCATGGTGGCATGCCCTGACATGTTCTGCCCTGGCGACGATGGCTCATGCAACCGGTTCGACCTGCTGCAGCAGTCCGGCCTGACTGAGGGCTTCCTCGGGTCTGATGCGACGGTCAACACGCCGCCACGCATCACACTGTACGTGGACGGGTCACTCAACTCCACAATCGATGTGGTGCAGGGCTACAACTACCAGCGCTGCGGTTCCAACCAAGTGCCCTCACCTGACAATCCCTGTGAGATGGGTGCCACAGCAGTGGATGATGAGGACCCTGACATGACGTACCGCGTGTTTGCGTGCCCGCCGGCCACATGCATCTCTTCATGTGTGGACTGCGCGGGTCATGAGTTCAATGTCAAGGGCATCCGCGGCTGCGTCAACACGGACAGCGAGGTCGGCACACTCATCCGCGTGCCCTTCATCGCGTGCGACACCTGGAGCCCCTCCTTGAGCGCTCTGGTGGAGCGGACGATCCGGATCGTGTCCCCCTGCCGTAACCCCGGCAAGCCGTACCTGTGCAACGGCGCCTGCTACTCAGCGCCTTGCTCGGTCATCTTTGGAGTTGCCACTGACACGACAGTGGCTGCTCCCAAGCTGCTGCTGCTGGGCCCAGGTGCCACCAGTGTGGACGATGGCTCCCCTGCCAATCGTACCATCTACTTGGCGTACAGCCGTGCAGCTCCCATGTCGCTCGCGCCGTGCGCATCGGTTTCCAGCATTGGCGCCGGCAGCTGCGCAGCAGTCGCAATTGACGACGCCGATGGCGACCTCTCAGCCAACATCACAGCTGTCGACGCGACCCCCTGCAAGCCAACCGTGCAGACGGATGTGGTGCCTGTCACCAACCTCACCCAGTGCATCAGCTGCTCCGTGGGGGATGCGACTGTGGGCACGTGCCTGCCCGGGAACTACACTCAGATGTACACAGTCACCAACTCCGCAGGTGTGCGCAGCCGCGCGTTCTGGCAGTTCGTGGTCGAGTCCTGGAACTTCACAACGCTGAGCTGGAACTTCACAGCGGCGTCCAATGGCCGTGGAGAGGCGGATGATGAGGCGGCTCAGCTGCGTACCAACAGCTCAGCGGCCAGTGCCATGGCGCTCAAGTACCTGCCGCTGTTCAATGTCCAGGTGACCCAGCTGCGCTCGGTCGTGGTGAATGATGCTCGGGTGGTGCGCCAGATCCTGGACAAGTTCATCATCTCAGTGAATGTGACCTTTGCCCTGGGCTACACGCCCACCATCAAGCTGCCGGATGTGACCTCCCTGGTCGAGTCTTTCAGCTCCAGCAACAACAACAACGCAAACGCCGGCAGCGGCGGCAACGGAACTGGCAACACCGACGCGGGCAGCAGCCGGCGGCAGATGCTGGGGCTGGTGCACGACCCTGCGCTGCTGCACGCGGCCCGCAGCTTTGCTGAGAGCTCCTTGCTGCGTCGTGGACACGTGGTGGGCAGCACAGCCAAGCTGCGTGAGCTGCTGGGTGCCCCATCCCAACCCGCCCCTGGCAGCTCGACCGCTGAGGGCGCACATGCCCCCTCCATGTGTGACACTGATGCCGGCTTCGGCTACGCGCAGTGCATGGGTCATGGCCGCACGCGCGTCAACGCCAGCAGCAGCGATGCAGCTGCTGTGCCCGCTGGCGGTCTGCCACCACACATGCAAGCGCTGCGTGCGAGCAGCCGCCAGCCGGCGGCCCGGCGTCGCATGGCGGCGTGGCTGCGCCACACGGCAACGCATGTGCAGGCTCTACGGGATGATGTGACCACGCAGCTGCAGTCCCTGGTCAGCAGCGTGCTGGAGCAGGATCAGCAGGGCCGCCATGGCCGCCAGCTGCTGCAGGCCTGCTCCAACACGGTCAACCTCACAGGACTGACCATCACCAACTTCACTGCTGCAGGCCTTGCTTCGCTGCCAGTTGTTGATAACACGGTGTGCTTGCCCAACAACCCCACCAACTTCAACATCCTGCTCAGCATCCTCACCTCCACCATCACCAACCTGGAGAGTGCATCCAACACAATCTTGACCAACATTACGGCCATGAACTCGACGCTGGGCAACCTTGGGGAGAAGTTCGATGCCGAGGATGAGATAGTCAATGCAAACAGCCTGGTCTTCACAGACACCATCTCATCTGCGTACACCGATGTGCTGGCCCAAGCCTTTGTGGCGTATGACGTTGTGGTGCGGGGCATGAGCCCCGAGTCAGCATACAAGGCAGCCCTGGGCACCACCCTGTCCATGCTGGCCGAGGTTGTGGCATCAACCAATGCAGCTGCACGCTCCACTGCAGTGACTACAGCGCTGGTGCTCGACCAGAATGGCTTTGATATTCGGTTCACGGACGTGCAGCCTGAGGACGCTGATTACCTGACCTGCCTGCTGTCACGGTCAGACAATGTGGAGTACGCGTTCCGCGTGTTCCACTACAGCGCCGACCCGCTCGCCGTGCAGTCATTCAGGCGGCGCCGTGTGCTGCAGGAGTTTGGCACCGACCGCACACACTTTGCAGCGGCCGCGGGCAGTGGTGGCCGGAGGCTGTCGCAAGGCGGGTTTGGTGCCAGCTCTGGGCTGGACCCAATCCTGCAAGAGGACCCATCCTTGTACGCGGCTGCCCCTCCACCTCCACCCTCGGCCTATGACCTGGGCGGTTACCTGGTGCCACGTGTGACCGGCGAGGACCCGTACAATGATCGTGTGCTGCCTATTGACAACGTGACCCGTGCGGTCGGTGTCGGCCCTCGCGGCAACAAGGTGGGCTTTCAGAGTAGCTTGGGGCGGGAGCGTGTGATTTGGTCATGGCTGCAGCAGGGCTGGTGTAGGCTTGATATGTCGGTATTTGCAGCCCTCTGCATCTCTGCCCCCTGCATCTCTGGTCTGTGCAGCATCTTGCATGACGTTCTTCCTGTATGCTGTGCTGTGCTGTCCGCCTCTGCAGATCATGGGCGGCATGCTACTGCACCAGACACGCTGGCCTGTCTCCAAGCTCACCACGACCTCGTGCTCCTCCGAGTACAGCGAGCTGGAACAGCTGTGCGTGAGCAGCTACGCGCAGAACCTGCAGGTCAACTATGTGGACGGGGGTGGTATGGGCATGGACCCAGTGTTCACAGTCAAGACTGAGCTCTTTGACCCTGAGCTGTCCAAGTACCCAGAGATGTGGTATGACATGCGCAAGGTCAATGAGAGTGTGGACCCACATGGCACCCCCTATGGATTCCAGCATTTTGGGTCAGATGTGATGGGCGACCGCCACGGCTCCGGCTTCCCCGTGTTCTTGGCGGCCCACCTGCCTGCCGAGCGCATGGAAAAGGTGGGTGCTTGCATCTCCTGTGGTTTTGTGCGCAGCCCCAGCCCCTGCTTGCTTTGCTGCGCTGGCTGCCATTCTCACAGGCACCTGTGCTTGGGCCTGCTCGCGGTGCCTGCACAGCCTGTGCGTGCGCCGAGATTAAAGCACATCAACTGTGAATGACTGGGAATGGACCACCTCGTCCACTTGCAAGCCTGGCATGTTGCCGCACATGCCCACAAGGTCCTGACGCCTCATGTGCCTGACTTGTCCTGGGTTGCCAACTCAGATGATCGCGTACCTGCGGGACGGCGCCTACCTGTCCCGCCAGCTGACTCGGGACATGACTGCTGAGATGGTAACGTACAACCGCGACCTGCTCGTGTTTGGCTACTGGAAGGCGACGTTCAGCTGGTCACAGGATGGCTTCATCACGATGACGCAGAAAGTGCGCGCGCTGCCAGCGATCGACTACACCAAGTGAGTGGCCTGAATGTCACGCAGAGAAAAGGGGGTTCAGCTGCTGGGCAGCTTGCCTGGCCAAGTCTCATTTGGGCATGAGGTTTTGGTACGACAAGGAATGCCCGGGGGCGCAGCTCGAAGGGAAACAGTGACCTTGCCTTGTGTGCTGCCAGGAGTTACACGAGCCTGAACCAAGGATCTAGGCATAACTGTGGTCACACTCATGGGGCATCTCCTGGTGGCTCCCTCATCAGCCACATGTTACAACTGCCGTTTCCTGCGCTTGACCTCGTCCACGCAGGTACATCGAGGCTGAGAAGTACTGGCAGTTCATCCCTGACTGGATCATGGTCGTGTTCACGATCGGCTACATCTGCGGCTCGCTGTGGAACATCATCCGCTCCCTGAACGCGCAGCAGCGCATCCACGACGCGGACGTGGCGCCCTCTGTGCACCTGACTCCTGAGGAGCTGTACGCCCGGCAGCAGCGTGCCAAGCGCGTGTTCAAGGGCCGCATGCGCCCCTTCTGGATCCTCTATGAGGCCATCATTGGTCTGCTGATGATCGCGGCGCTCGTGTGCCTCTACTTCTACGTCTTCCAGCTGTCGCCCAACGCGCCTGTGCGGACCTCTTTTGAGGTCTACGATGCGGATGCTTATGCCCCAGCCAACTACCTGCTGCTGCGCAAGGATGAGGCGCAGTTTGACCCGATCGCACAGCAGCAGGTCGAGGCTGCAGCATCGCTGCTCAGCACCGAGGAACTGGCGTCCAGCTTTGGCGGCTTGAACGCCAACATCACCAGCGCCACGGCAAACTACGTGACCCCCACGATGCCAGCACCCGGCAAGCCGTTCCGCTACGCGCTGCCTGATGACACACAGCCTCTGCAGGACCTCCGGTACATGATCGACTCGTACGCGCACATGTACGATGTGTGGGTGTGGTACGGCATGCTGCAGAGCATCGTGCTCTGTCTGCTCATGATCCGGCTCATCCACAACGTCTCCTTCCAGCCGCGGCTGTCCATCCTGTCTGGCTCCCTCTCCTACTTCGTGCCCGACTTCCTGCACTTCCTCATCGTGCTGATCATCGCAATCGTGATGCTTGCCGCGATCTGCAACCTGGTGTACGGCTACCGAGTGGACAATGTATCCTCCATGGACGCTGCCGTCACCACGCTGCTGCAGTACATGTTCACTGGAGTCAACACAGTCAACACCCAGGCGTTCAGCTTGCACGCCATCCTGCCCAACAACGTGGCGCTGCATCAGGTGGGGCTGGGCTCTGAACTACTTAGGTTTCAACAACTAATGGCAGATCTACAGGGGTTGTAAGGCCGGGCATTTAGTGGGGTATGGCCCAGTCCGCACAATTGGAACTTCGCTTCCTGTGCTGCTTGTGCCGTGCTGGTTTTCCTTACCTGCTGCACTGCTTGTGCCCCACCACGGCATCCACCAGCTGCGCTTTGACCTGAGTCCTTTACTTTGGTCATGCGGTCAACCGCAGGCGGAGCAGGCGCTGGCCGAGATCATCGTGCTGCTGTTCCCGCTCTTCTTCATCAACGTGCTTTACTTCCTGATCGTGGCCATGCTCATCATCCCGCTGATGCACCTGCGTCGTGAGAACAGCCGCAAGCCTGGCGTCATCACTGACATTCTGAACAGGTGGGGACGGGGAACGCGTGTGTCGGTCCTGCAGGTCCTGCTCTTGTACAGGTCCTGGGACCCTTGATTTCTGTCGCTGCAGCGGCTCAACCTGCCGCTGGGTTATGAAGGGTGTTACAGGCTGCTCACAGCTGTCTCCACAGACGCATAGCTGTGTGGCGTGGAAGCAGCTGACTCACAGGAGGATCAGGGAATCGCAGGACCCCTATCAGGAAACGGCTGTAACAAGCCAAGCCGCATTCATGCAATGAGTGCCCTTACCTGCCTTGCGCCCGTGCAGGTTCAAGTGGCTGCACCAGGTTGGCTGGGAGAAGGCCCCCAGCAACAAGCGCATGGACAAGCAGCTGGACTGGATGCTGCTGCCGCCCATGCACCACAGCTGGTGGTTCCACCAGATCTACGCGGCCGTTGTGAGGTCCACCGCAGCCGCCCAGATCAGGTTCGGAGAGCGCAAGCGTGTGGCTGGCAAGAGCCACAAGGTGGTCGAAGTTGACCTGGAGTACGTGCGCAACGTGCAGTTCAACTTTAAGCGGCTCGCACGCCAGTTTGACCAGATGTTCCTGGAGGTCCCTGGCCGTGAGGTTGAGGCACAGGCCATGATCACTGCAGCCGTCGCAGAGAAGCAGGGCCCTTGGGGCCGCTTCGAGCCGCTGCGTAAGATGCTGCTCAACCACCGCAGTCGCCTGCGCATGGTGCTGCCGCGCGGCATGCGCGGCTCCGACTCCATGCGCATGTCGGACATGGGGGCTGTGGGCCCTGCAGGCACTGGCGGCTTTGTGCGGACAGGCAGTGGCCGGCTGGTGTCAGTCGAACCAGGACAGAGAATGCTGGCACGCACAGGCAGCGGCCGCGTGCTGACTCGCCAGGGCAGCGACCGCCCGAGTGGCAGCCGGCCCACTGGCACCCCGCCCCGTGGCTCTGAGCTACCCCAGAAGGCGTTGGACCTGGCTGCTGGTGGCAAGGGGTGGGAGCAGGATCTTGAGCCTGATGCTGCAGGCATCCTGGCACGCTCCCTGATGTTCCGGTTTGGTGAGTCAGCAGTCAAGCCCCCACCCACAACTATGGAGCAGCTGATGGCCCAGGTGCGTCGGCGTCTGGAGAGCAGCTCCTCAGACCGCTCCTCCACCTCCATCTCGTCAGACAACTATGTGCTGCCCACAGGCATGCGCGTGGGGGAGCTGAAGCGCATGTCCATGGTGCGCCGCCGCCCCTTCCGCGCACCCATCCCACGCGGCTCCAAGCAGGCGCTCGAGCCGACCGATGATGAAGCTGCCGCGCTCGCGTTTGGTATGGCCGCCATTGCTACAGGCGCGCCCCTGGGCGGTTTCAGCAGCCCGGAGGACCTCGCGCTGCAGCAGACAATTCAGGCCGCGCTGCGCAACGTGGGCCATGCTGCGCCCCACATCATGGGCCGTGACGTGGCTGAAGACCCAGAGCTCATGGCTGCCCTGTTTGCCGCCCAGTTTGCGGGCTCCGTGCCCCCGCCAGCACAGACGGCCAGCGCACTACGGCGCCCCATGCGGCGGCGGCTGCAGGCGGGCCAGGGCGGCCCAGGCCGTGAGGAGCAGCCTCTGGATGAGGGCCAGGCGCTCGCATCTGCTCTGTGGGCGGCAGCCACGGGTGAGAAGCCGACTGGCTTCTTCACACCCGGGGCACTCACGCAGCCACCGCCATCACTGCCGCAGCGGCCGCCCAAGACGGCGACGCCGATGCCGGAGCCGAGCTCACGGCCCATCCGGCCGCGGCGCCGCTTTGGCGGGGGTAATGAAGCACCGCCGCCAGGTGGCATGATGGCGCCGCCACCACTCGCGGCACGCGTCAACACGCTCGTGGACAATGCCTTTACCGACTTCCCGTCAGCTGGCTCACCCTCACGATTTGAGATGCCGCCCCGTCCACCATCAATGATGATGATGCAGCCACTGGCCCTGCAGCCGCCACGGCCATTCATGGTGCAGCCCATGTACGCGCCCTCCCCTGCTGCCATGCGCGCAAACGAGCTGCAGCAGCAGGTCATGGAGCACGTGTCAGCAGGCCGGCCAGTGCCGCCAGAGCTGCAATCCCAGCTCGCAGCTGCACAGGCAGAGGCAGACATCGTGCCACCACCACCCGGCATGCTCATGCCGCCACCACCCATGATGGCGCCTGGCGGCATGCGGCCGGCGGAGGATCTGCGGCGCACGCTGCTGGCTGCACCTCCGCCCACGGACCCGTTCACGCCCGCAGCTGCACGCACGGGCGTGCAGGACCTGGGCGAGGATGGGGCCCCCCACCCGGGGACGCCACGTGCGCAGGACGTGCGCACCAGCCCCCCGGCAGAGGCAGTTGTCCAGAAGCTGACGTCACACGCGATGCACTTGAGCCGCGAGCTGTTTGGGGTGCAGCAGGACGTGGCAGCGATGCTGCGGTCCACACAGGCCATCCTGGACGCCATCACGCGCCACCAGTGAGTCATTGGTTGGTTGGTTGGTCGGTTGGTTGGCTGGTTGGCTGGTTGGTTGACTGGTTGGCTGGTTGGTTGGCTGGTTGGCTGGTTGTGGGCGGGTGGGCGGTCAGGATGTGGAGAGTAGCCAGCATGGCCCCACAAGAAGCGGCATGCAACCCTGCATGCAACCCTGCACGCAACCCCGTCCTGACAAAGTCCCCATGTTGCTGCACCCCTGCAGGTACGTGCCACGCTCCCTCCATGCAGCTACAGTTGAGGAGCCATCCCTGCCAGGCACTCCTGTCAGCAGCCGGCCTGCCCAGGACCCATGGGCCTCCGGCTCTGGGCTCAGCAGCAAGCTGCAGGCAGTGGCGGCCGGCTCCGAAACCAAAAAGTCTCGGGCGCCATCCCCACGTGGCCTGTCAGCGCTGCCCAGCGGCACGCTGGACGAAACCGACGGCGCGGGCCCCTCGCTGCCCATGCCGCCCCCCGGGCCCGTGGCACGCACGCTGTCTGGCCAGCGCTCGAGCGCGGTAGGCAAGCCGCCGCTGCAGCCAGGCTCACGGCCTGGAAGCATCCCTGGCTCACGGGCAGGCAGCATCCCTGTCTCACGGCGTGCGTCTGGTGATGTGGCCGGCCAGCTGGCTGCAGTGGGCACTGGCTCGGGCTCTCGGCGCTCAGTCGAGGTGCCTGCTGCCTCTGAGGCACCTGCAGGTGGCAACGAGGCTGAGGGCGGTCCCCGCAGCCCCGCACACCTGGCAGCAGCAGGGGCCGCGACGCCGCCGCCCGCGGCAGCCCCAGCAGTGGCAGAGGAGAAGAAGGAGGGGTCGCCTGGAGATGCCATTCGCGCGCAGCTAGCCGGCCTGGAAGAGGCTGAGGCCCAGGAGGCAGCGGCTGAGGCAGAAGCCGCCGCTACCATTGCAGCAGACCCTGAGCTGGCTGCACTCGAGGCCCTGGCACCACCCTCCAGCCGACCTGCATCCACGCGGTCGTCTTCCAAGGGAGCCACGCCACAACCTGGCTCCAAGCCAGCAACGCCCCCCACTGCAGCCACGCCACAGCCTGGCTCCAAGCCAGCAACGCCCCCCACTGCAGCCACGCCACAACCTGGCTCCAAGCCAGCAACGCCCCCCACTGCAGCCATGCCACAGCCAGGTTCAAAACCAGGCACGCCGCCCACTGCAAGCACCCAGACGCCAGGCTCTAAGCCGGGCACGCCCCCTACTGCAGCCACCGCGGAGCCTGAGACTGCTGCTGCTGCTGCACCAGCAGCTGCAGCAGCATCACCTCCACAGCCAGACGACGGGTCGGAGTTTGAGGATGGGGAGGAGGATGGGGAGGATGGCGTGGATGATGCTGAGTTTGAGGTGCAGCTGGCGCGGGAGCTGGGTGAGGAGCCGCGTGTGCCCTCTGCGCGCAGCACGCCCCCCACGCGCAACACGCCCCCGCCTGTCCCTGCCCCTGTGCCTGCACCCCTGCCGGGCCAGGTGGCTGACCAGGCTGTCCAAGAGTCTGATGCTGAGGACGCGGAGGACGAGGATAGTGACGTCTCGTTTGAGGAGGAGGGGCTGGGTGAAGAGCAGCTGGCGGTGGGTGGGGAGAGTGATGAGGGTGATGCTGCCCCTGCTGCAGCTGCTGCCGCCGGCGACGTGCCTGCAGTTGTGATGGCAGCAGGCGCTGTGGCTGGGCAGCCCCCCAAGGAGGAGAGCCTCAAGGTCAAGACTCGGCCCAAGGCCAAGGAGGAGGCCAAGGCCGGCAGCGGAGAGGCCGGTGGCAAGCAGGAGAAGACCCGTAAGAAGAGAGAGGCCAAGGAGAAGAAGGGCAAGGAACAGGCAGGAGGTGGCTGGTCCAAGGAGGAGCAGGGATCACCTCCACCAGTGAGAGTGCGGCCGGGCCGCAAGGCAAAGGAGCCCAAGGACCAGGCCGAGGCGTCGACATCAGCAGCAGGCGCAGCGACCACGTCTCCTGCGCGCGAGCGGCCCAAGCGGCCGGCCCGCACTGCCGCACCCGTGCCCGAGAAGCCGGCCATCGTCATCCCACCCAAGCCGGCGCTGCTGTCACGCGCACGGCCCTCGACGCTGCCGCCACCTGCGCCCGCGGCAGCTCCGACCACGGCCATGGAAGACCCTGCGGCAGCATCCATGCCGGAAGAGGGCACGGGCACCTTTGTGCGCGCACCCCCACGCGGCCAGGTGTCGCCCACGCGCGCCGCGTACGGCGTCGCAGGGCCCACGCCGCCGGCACCTGCCGTGCGCGCGTCCGAGGGAGGCCGGCCCGCACTCACAGCGCCCAGCGGCGCGAAGCGGAGTTCAGCGGGCGGCCCGCCGCCTGCGCTGTCGAGCAACACGCTCGGCCGAGCAGCTGCAGGCGTGCGGGACGAGCCGCCCCGGCCCTCCACACAGGCCACTGCTGCCATGGACCCTGCGTCCTACCTCAAGCGCTTCACCCAAAAGGTGAAGACAGCATTTGGGACTCCAGCCTCTGGTGCCGAGCGGCCCAGCGGCGGGGATGCGGGTGCGGGCCCATCGGGTGCCGCGCCCACTCCCGCCCCAGGCCTGCCGGTGCTGCCTGACACGCCCCCCACAGCCTCTGCCACTGCGTCGCCTGCACGCTTTGGCCGCTCAGCCCTGTTTGCACCTGCGGCAGCTCCTGCAGCAGGCGCAGCGTTCACGACGCGGCAGGCGCCACCTGGCCAAGACCTCGGGTCTGATGATGTGCAGCCGTTCAAGGAGGGGGATGGCACCCGGGTTGAAGATCTGGATGATGCATGATCTCATGCGCGACCAAAGATCGCTGCTTTGGCTGGTTTGACTTGTGACTTGTGACTTGGGGTGGGGGGATTGATCGAGTGCAGGACAGAATGGCCCCGCCATTGTTGCACAGCCTGGCTACGGCCTGCTGTGTGCCACCAGCTACCTGGCATGAAGGTGTTTGTGTGTGTGTGTCTCTGCGTTGATGACATGAGTACTTGTGTTTTGCTGAGAACTGTTCACCGGGCTCCCTGGCCTTGTGCTGTGTTCCCAGATTATTAGCCAGCTGGTCAGTTTTACTTGAAGGGGTTTTGGATTGTAGCCGGACTTGGCTGCCAAATGGCACCAGCCGCATTCATCCACGCATTACATGCGTTTGTGTGCGTGTGTGCTTGCATGCGCCCAATCAGGGCGCGTATGGGTTTGGTACGCTGTAGTGTGAGGCACGTGCCTGCCGCATCCCCACTTGTGTGCATTTGAGCCATTTAAAGGGATGGGCTTATCACAGAAGCGAGGCAGGTGTGACAAGACTTGCATGGACCTGCACCGAAAGCAGCCGGGCTGCCTTGCAGCACGCCCGAGCTCCCTGATCCCCTGGCATGACCGCTCCCCTCACCACACTGCATGATTGAGTGCTGCTGAGGTACTGCCACGGCTGCTTTTGGAGGTCTTGCTTGTGAGGTTGTTTGTGTCCATTCGCAACTGGATGTGCAGACTGAGGGTTGGGGGGTGTCTTGTACGACTTGGTGTGACTCTGCTAGCTGCGGTCGTCATGTTGTCCTGCGTCAAAGGCCATGACTGAAACACTTGCTTGTAGTAGACCTCTGAAGCAGGACACAGAGGAATTACAGCTTGCGGTGCACATTGACTAAGATGTGGTGGCTGGGGTGGGTGTGCTGCGTGTGTGCAGCTGTACGTGTATGTGTGAGTTCAGAACAAAAGCGCACTGAACGGCAATGACGACAGTTGCTGGGCATGCTTACCATTCATGCTGCTTCTGATATCCATGATTGTAACGTAAAACATGATGAGCACAACACGGAATGACAGGATGGGCGCCGCAGCTCATCACAAGATGGCCCATGAATGTGGTAAAGCAGCAGCAGCAGTGGCAGTTACTCAAGTGAAACCCCACTGACAAGGCCAGCCGGCAGCTGTCAAGCAACGAGCAGGCTTGCAGGCACCTCTCCATATATGCAAGTGGCCCGACTCTAGTCTTGCATGCATGCATGCATGCATGTACATGGGTGCAGTTGAGATGAGCGGTGCGAGGACAGCTCCCTCCCAGTGCTGAACATCAGCAGTGCCCTGTGCTGGCATGTTACTGGTGGACACGCTCCCAGATCCTGGTCGCAGTTACAGCTGCTGTGCAGCACCAACTGTTGCCTCTTCTGATGCCACTGGCATGAGCTGCATGACGCCATTCAGTACTTCTGGACACTTAGCCAGTGCTTCAGCTTGTCGACCGCCTGCAGCTGATGCGCAGGGTACGGCCACACCCTGTGAAGCACACATCCACCAAAGTGTGATGTCGAACATTACCATCATGTTACACTAACTGCACATGGGCCGTGGACACCATCCCACGCCCAGCGGTACCATGCACCAGGTGCCATGTTGCCATGATGTGATGCACCACATGGCAAGATGGTCACACCAGGGCTGTTACGAGCAAGCTACCACAAGCCAATGACTAGGTGCGTCCCACATGCAAGTGCAGCTGACTGCGCCTCATACCGCCGTATGTTGCACGTCAGGTCTTACCGAGTGTGCTCGTATGATGCAGCTGCATTCCCCACCAGCCACTCGATCAGCCTGCACGCAACAAGCCCACACCGCACGATCGGTGATGACCGTGGCACCATTCATCTGCTGTTGACTGAAAGCTTTCAGCAAGATCGACTGTGCGGCTGACATGACACTCGGCTCAGCTGCTGCCAGGCACTGTCCAGCACGCCATGCGACACGTGGGAAAGCACATAGAGCATCAGCTGCAGGCAGCAGGACAAGACAAATCAGCAGCAGCCAGCCAGGGCATCTGCGGCACACCTGTACACACGCGGTTGAGAGATGAGTGCCTGGCGTAGATCATCGCTGGCGTAGCGCCCTGGCTGCACGCTGGGGGACTGTGCACTGTCCACGAGGTTCATCAGCTGCTCCGCGATCACCAGGAGATACTGCGATCAAGTGATGGCAGTGAGTGAGCTCACTCTCCCTGCTTTGCTGGGCCTGTGAGCCTGAGGCTATGAGTACCTCATAGCCACCTAGCCCGAAATGCAGAGCTGTATCTCACAACTTGATGGCAGGGCGCTGCTCGCCCCGACTTGGTGTGGTGGCATGGGTGCAGCAGGAACTGCATGGTGACCGGCAGCCAAGCCGAGGCTTTGCGTGCACAATCCCCCTGCTGCATTCAGGGCAGCATTGGACTCAAATGTTGTTTGTGGTATGGCTGTGCAATTTTCAGCAGAACCAGTGCTCACAGTAATAATAATAATAATAACACAGTATTGACAGTAGGCAATGAGCATGTGAGAGGTGCAGGTGCGTACAGAAAGCCACCCACCCCACTGATCGCGTCTGTGCGTGCGCCCCGCGCCTCCATGGCACCGGCTGCGTCACTCTCTTCAGGCACAGATCCAGCAGTCTCCTCCCCACCCACAGCAGCCACAGCAGCCTGAACGGCAGGCTGATCTGTTGCGCCTGCCCCCACTCCCTCTGCTGCTGTACGGGCCGCCGCGTGCGTGGCACCAGGGCTTGTAGCCCTTGTGCTGCTGGGGTCTGAGAAGGACGGCAGGGAACCGAGCCACCGGCCCGCATCCCCAATGTAGAACTGCAGTGGACGTGTGAAAGAGTGCAGGCACGAAGGTGCAGATCACAGCCCGATGTAGAACTGCAGTTGACATGTGAGAGAATGCAGGCACGGATGCACGCATAACAACAAGGTCAATGCAAGGGGCCACATCTGTGCCACTCTTGTTCATCAACAGCGTGATCAGTAAATAAGCCCGCCAGTACCATTGCGAGGCCAGCCGAAGCCTGCACCAAAAACAGGGCGGCTGCTGCCAGCCACTACAGCAGCCCAGCCCCCCACCCCACCTCGATCGTGGCCAAGTGTGCCACCATGGTCCTTGTGGGCCGCTCATGGCCCATCACCTGCTCGCCCAGTGCGTACGCACACACCTCTGCAGCGTGCACAGCACACAAGCAGCAAGATTGTTGAGCCGATGCAGAAACAAAGCCGTACCGTTTCAGCTGCAGGGATGCTGCAGCAGGAGCGGGTACATACGGGCGCATGTGCAAATGCCCAGCAGGAGCTGTCCAAGCGCCTTCGCCTGGCAGGCAGGCACCATCAAGTGCATACAGCTGCTGGATAAGTGATCATTCCTTCCGTGATCATTGCAGAACTACTATACGGTGGTTACCACTTGCATGATCAACAACACACCGCGTTTCAGGCAACAACTGGTACCACGGCTAGTAGAACAAAAGACTGCTACCGCCACAAGCGCTGTACTTCTTTCACCTGCAGCCAGCAGCGCCGCCACGTGTGTGGCCCAGTGCTCGGGTCCCAGTGCATGGGCAGCTTTGAGGTGCAGCCGCTCACCGCGGCCTGAGGTGCCCAGCACGCTGTGCAGGCTGTAGCGCTCCGACAGGGCGAGCAGGTCCAACACCTGAGCCAACAGTTTTGGAGGTGTGCTTTGTCTGAGGTGCTTTGAGCGAGGCGCTTTGTGTGAGGCGCTTTGTGTGAAGTGCTGTGTGTGAGGTGCTTTGTGAGCGGTTGGAGCACAGACAGGAACAGGCATGGTCAAGGGGTGCTGTGGGTTGCACCGGCCGCATGCACATCCAGTCGTCACCACCACAGCCACTTCAATCGTCACAAACAACAACATCATCACCGCCGCCACCATCGAACGTCCCTGGGGCACACCAGTTGCGACACACAACTGCACCTCAGGCAACGCATGCCCTCAGGCCGCACCTCCTGCTCCACCTCATCCTCTGCCTGCTGTAACTGCTGGGGCAGAGCCGCCAGCTGCGCCTCACAGCTGCTACACCGCCACGGCTTGCCAGTTGCGGCCTGCGCCCAGACCAACGGACAAGAGCCACAGCCGTATGCGTGGCCTGACATGCTGCCCTTGCGCGTACCACTGCCCCAACAGAAGTCGTGCTTTGCATCAGCCACACAGAGAGCTCCAGAGCTTGAGGCCAGTGGCAGGGAGGGCGATGACCTTTCCAAAGTCGCCAAGCTCCCACCAAGCACCAACCACATGTAGGCAACACCCGACCCCACACCAGGACCAGACAAGTCAGCACTAGGCAACCAAAACCAGGTCCACACACCTTTGTAGGGTCCCAGATGAGCACGCCATGCAACGGCTGGCGCCCGAGTGCAAGCTCGGTGGCCAACATGCCACGTGCATCGCGCGCGCCTGGTGTGTTGCTCAGGCACGCAGGGCAAGGCAGGCCCCTGCAGCCATCCAGCACACCGATGCTTGCTCAAGTCTCGCCAGGCCCGTGCGCCTTGCCACAGGTAGCACCATGTGCTGCAGCTCTGCACTACACTGCAAGCATGCATGTCCTATGCGACCAGATTATCATGAACCAGGGTTTGACCTGCTGGGGGGGATTTGGCCAGTGTCAGACCGTTGTTTGAGCAGCCAGATGAAGATTTGACCAGTGCAGTGCTCCACAGCTCAGAGGGGCTCACCTGTAGTAGTCCGGCTCCTGGCTGCACACTGAGCAGCCACAGGTGAACAGGAACTGCTGGCGTAGGTAGCGCTGCCTGCGCATCAACAAAATCACATGTCCATCACCACCAACTTATGTCAGAAGCTCCGTAGCAAGACTGATCTAGTGCCTGCTCAGTTGCATTCGGTTGGAGTTTCAGTGCATATACAGCTGCCGCCACTGATGACGCTGGCTGCTGGTGCTGCCATTGACTTGTGTCATCTCGAGCACAGGCATTCCTATAGAAAACGCAGAACTGGCCGCCTGGACCTGCTTTCAGTGCAACGCCGGCACCTTAAAACATCAACCCAAGGGCTGAGCCCTGAACCCTCGGAAGGCCAAAGCGCCCCATGGCACCCGAACAAAGACCTAGGGCTGCACCCTGAACCATGAACCATGGACCGTTCACCTGCAGCGCGTGCTCATCACCCTATAGAACTCCCCGATGTAGCTCGTGGTCAGCACCTCACCAGCATTGAGGCTGCACTGGTTGATCTGGCAGAGCTTGCCATCCCGCTCCTCATACCTACACAGCACAGCACACACAGCACACAGCACATAGCACACCTTTTGACTGTCTCGTACCTACAAACCGTAGTGCACAGCTTTCGACTGCAGCTACCTTGCCTATCACTACATGAACTGCCAGTCAGACGGGTTGGGGAAACAGGGATGTGTATTTCGGTGCGCGGCGCATTCAACGCACCTATCTAGCAAAATCTAGCAAAATACTAGCAACAGGCACAGCACCTCAGCAGCATGGCAAGATGGCAAGGCCACGCCGGTGGTAAGCGAGAATTGCAAGCACTACAACGTCTACAAGCCCGACTTGTGCTTGGCTGTCACCGTCAGGTGGCTGCACGCTTGGTGCCCTATGCCGATGGTCAATCCGGCAAGCAGACTCACACAGTGTTGAATTTGCCGCATGTATGCCCCAGCTTGCTGCCCCACTTGAAGACCGCCATACCGCCCTTGACCATGTGAGCGTTGACCTCAAACGCCATCAGCACCTGGTGCACACAATCCGCGAACAACACATAATGAGGTTCAAGTGTACCTGCATGCAGTGTGCCTCTGCTTGGCTTCAAGCTGCCACCTGTACTGTGCTGTGCCAGGGCACACCTGCGCTCCCGGTCCTCAGACTGCCTCAACCAACTGCACACCGCTGAATTACCCACCATCCAAGAACCTCCAACTAACCCCAATCAAGAAACAACCCATCTGGAGCCAACAGCCCTAGCCAACAGCCAACAGCCCCAGCCAACAGCCAACAGCCCCAGCCAACCTCACCTGGATGAGCTGTGACGTGGCGTACCCAGGCAATTGAGGAGCACACACCTCCGCCGCCTCCACGATTTTCTGTACTGCCTTGTTGGGCGCACCGCCTGTACTGCCTGCCTCTGTACCGCCTGCTCCTGTCCCGCCACCCAAAAAGGGCGCCGGGTCAGGCGCCAGCTCAAACGCCAGAAACTCCTCCTGCACTTCTTTGCTGGCGGACGTGAAGACGAGCAGCTTGTGGATGAGTCCAAACGGCAAGCTGCGCCCCTGCGCTTTCGCTGTGTCCTGTATGGCAGACACCCGGCGTCCAGTGAAAACATCCGGCTCAGCGGGCACGAAGATCAGGGGGTCCTCCTGAATCATGATGGAGCCAGCTGGGAAGGGCTGTGCAGTACAAGCTGTACGGCCATACGTGGGGTGGTCAAAAAGCTGGATGCCCTTGTACGTGAACCGGGTGTTTGCCTCAGTATGCACAACAGTGCCTGCCGCCCTTCCTGCCTTGAGTGTATGCGCAGTAGGGGACACTGATTGTGAGGTCCCCTTGCTGCTTGCCCGCTTCTTGCCAACGGCCGGTGCAGGTGCGGTAGTAGGTCCTGCTGCTGCCCCAGCACCCTCTGCAGACAGAGAGTTGGCACTGGCTTGGTCAGCTGCCAGGAGAGCGCTGGACCCATCCTGATCACCACTCTTCTTGCGGGGTGCACGCTTCTTGGGTGTTGCCCCAGTGACATGTGTGCTGGCAGCACCATCCGCTCTTGCTACGCGTGCGACAGCCGGCTCACTGCCACTGTCTGCTTTTTTCTTGCGCGAGGCGCGGGCCTTGACTGGCTGGCTGGCTGTGGTTTCTGCTACACCAGCCTCGCCTGCATCATTTGGGGCTGGTGGTGCGGCCTTGCGTGTGGCAGCTGTTGGTTTGAGCAGCCGTGCGTTGACAGCGCACGGCCGCGCATGCTGAGCAAAGCCCCCAGGCCGAAGCAGGCAGGCTGGCAGGCCGTACATCAAAGCTAGTCTGTGGCTTGGCACAGCTGCGAGCATGGCCATAAATCACTGCAAGTCATGCGCCCATGTGGCACACCATGCATTATGAAAAAGGCAGTGCGCTTCTGACGCAAGAACACAAATTTTGTGGCGAATGAAGCTTTCACGAACCTGCACGGCTGCAGTCAGGGGCTTCCCGTCATTTGCTTGTCTGCTGTGCCGTGGATCAGTGTTTGACAGCTATGCTAGAAAGGCGCATAAGGGGACGCATTTGTACTGCAAGATGGCTGGAACCTCTGAAGGGCGATGTTTACAAACCCGTCACCCACATCCACTCATCCTTGGTCCGTTCGTGTTCATTGCTGGATTGGCGCTGTTGCAGATTACGGGACAACCAGATTACAATCAGTGGTCGGGTTACGTCAGGTACATGCCGGAGGTACATACAGCACCAAAGTACTTCCTGTGGAGAATGCTCCCTGTGCTCACAAGGGGGTCCCGCTGATGGCAACGTAAGCACCCAAGCCTGCGCCATACCCAAGCAGCGCCCAGGGCGTTATCCGCTGTGCGTACCACCCAAACCTGCACAGCACATCCGCACACGGCACACCCGCACGTCAGTGTACGAAATGCACGGGGTGGGCAACGACAGCTGCAGCCATGCATTAGAACGTAGAACCAACATAGACCAAGCGGCATGCGGCATGCGCCCCCCCCCCCCCCACACACACACACACACACGTACACATGGTGACACCAACCGCGATTCACGTGCCGTGGTAAGCACACATCACTGCACGTTACAAAGCTTGCCATGTGATTCCATGTGATGTTTCAAGTACAACTTAATGAGCCTGCAACTGGATTCGCTCACTTGGCCTGCTCCAGCCCCATGTACGCCACACCGCTAGCCGAGCCAATGATGAGGAGTGAGCCGCCAGTGCCAGCTGCGTAAGCCGTCATCTGCCACAGGGCCGAGTCAGGCGGATACTGCACGGCAAGGGTGGTGGTGGGTGGGTGGTGGCGGCGGTCGTGGTGGATTGTGCGTGTGGCGCATCTGTTCCAGAACAGTTCCATGGTAAAGAAGATGTTCGCAGCCAGCAGGCCGGATGGGCCTGCCCAGGCGCATGAAAGGCAGATCACAGCAGTGGTTGGTACATGTCTCACTCAGCTGCCTGCCTGCCAGCACGCACCTGTGAGAGGTCAAACATGCCCATTGTGGCAGCAACCAGAGGCACATTGTCCACCAGTGCACTGGCCAGCCCAATGGTGCCTGCCAGCAGAGGGATGCTGCCCAGCGTAGCACCCAGCCACTCTGCTACCTCCTGCAGTGCACAGAACATGCAGCACCTCATGTCGATGTGATACACATGCACTGTGCATGATAGTAGCCAAGTAGCAAGACAGTGCCAACCCTGGAAAGTCACCACTCTGCGCTCTTTGGTGTGTGTGCACCTACCAGGGGGGCACAACTGCACAAGCTGCACATGCGGCATGCAAGGCGGCATGCCATGGGAACGCAGGCAGCCAAGTCCAGGGCTGCTCACACAGGCAGCTGCTCACCTTTAAGATGCCAGCTGCATCAAGGCTGCCCACAGCCATGAGGATGCCCATGAAAAAGAGCAGGCCTTCAGCATCAATGCGCTTGAGTGCCTGGCTCACCGTCAACCCCCTGCATGCAGCCACCCAGCCATCACATTGATTGGTCCTTGCGAGTGAGAGACCATGCCACGGAAACCATTTGCGTAGCTATGATTTGAGCTGTACATGAGTACGGCTCAGCCAGCTGCACACCATAACTCCTCCCACTGCAACTCCAGGGACAATTCATGGGGCACGTCAACACCGCATGTGCGCGAGCACGCATGTTCAGGCGGCACGCACCGCCTGCCCTCCCCAAGGTGCAGCGCATCCACCATCAGCCACAGGAAACCCAGACCTCCCAGCATGCCAAGGTACGGCGGCAGTCCACTGACCTACACAGGACAAGACAAGCCACAGGGGGAGGCGGCAAGCAGCGTGGGCCGGACCGCAGGAATGCTACGGTGTGCGGTGCTGAATTCAAAATGTCGGCTACCCCATGCCCACTAGCCATTAACTCATTCTGTTTGAAGCAAGTTGCAGACGGCTGCTTAAGCCGAGTGTCTGCATGCCACAACACGCCCTGCTAACAGCGCGCACCCACCGCACGCCAGACGGGCACAAACAGCAGAGCGCCTGTCCCCAACGCCAGCACCAGCTTGCCACGAGGTGCCAGTCCATCCTCGCCCTGGAGAGCGAATGCAGTTGAGCACGCAACGTGTGACGTTGCAGTGGTGGTCAAAACGACCGAATGCTGCGCATGCTGGTGTAGCGTCATTAAACAATAGCCAGGCTAGCATCAGGACACCTGATCAGAATCACAAGCACAGAGAATCAGACGTGGCTGCAGTAGTGTTAGCCATGTGAGAGCGTGAATGCTTCGAGTCACTGCTCCATCCCACGCACCAGCGGCACGTCTGCATGCGCCAGCTCCGATCTGCCCTCTGCCCCCCCTGCTGCTGAGGCTGATGTGGAGCTGGCTGCTGGCAGTGCCAGAGGCCCCTGAACCTCAGGTGCAAATGCTGTCATGGCTACCATGGGGACCGCCAAGGAGATGGCACTGGGGATGAATAGGCTGTTCATAGTGGGCAGGACTGAAATCTGGCCGCCAACCCACCTGCAAGGGTTTGGTATACCCAGCTCACAAAGAAGTGAGCTTAGGTCAGCATGGCGCTGTGAGGCGGCCTACCCAGATGCAGGTCTCAGTCTTAGTCATTCCACGGAGGATGGCATAACCGCTTTTGCGCTGAACCCAAACATGCCAAGGAAAGGCCAGGCCAAGGAAAACCCAAGGGCAAGCCAGCAACACCTGGCAAAGCAAACACCAGGCCAAGCAAAGGCCAGGCCAAGCAAACCCCAGGGCAAGCAGCTGCGTACCTCGACAAGCAAGCTCACATGGCACCACGCACACTCACAGCATTGTGGTTGTGACATCACCGATTGGCGTCCACGCGCCACCAGCGTTGGCTGCAATAACTACTACTGCACCCAGGAACCGCCGCGTCTCTGCGCAAGCAACCGTGGGCACAGAATATACACGGCCTCAGAAACAGCTCTGAAACACCGTGCATGCACCTGGCTCTCTTTAGTTGTAAGGAACTTTTAATTGATGGGCTCCGGCAAGCAGATGAATCTGTGAAACGCCGTGTTACGTTAATATTATTCAGGAGCAGCTGCAGCCCGTGCACTGCGCCGCGTATCTGTGCGCAACGCCCTCAACCCCACGCATGAGGCGCTGTGGCCCAGCTGCATCAGGCCACGCATGCACGATGCAAGTGCGCGGGACGGCGCAGGCACACGTGCACACGATGCGCAAGTCAGCACCAGCCAACGCTGCATGCAAATGCACATGCCTGGCGGGCCGCACCTGCATCCGGGCACAACTTCTGCAGCAGTGACACCATCACAATTGTTGTGGTCAGATTGTCCAGAACAGAGGACATGAAGAACGTGAGCCAGCCCACCAGCCAGAGCAGCCCCGCCTTGTTCTTGGGTTTCACGACATTTGTGATGAGCTTGAAGCCCTGGTGGCTGTCCACCACCTGTGAGAATACCATGCAGGCATGCTTTCCTAAGCCACCCACATATGTTCAACAGGGCTACTATGTCCTTACAGGCCGCCCGTTAGGGCTTAATATATCAGTGGTCTAGTCATGCAGGGTTTGCCAGCGGGAAATAACAGCCCACATGCTACCTGAGCGGCCCAGATCTGGCGCAACAGCTCTGTTCTGTGTGGTTCTTCAGGGTCGTGCGCGGTGCGAGTATGTTTCAAGCGCAGCCCTGGTCTGCATTGCACAGCCTGCCCCGGTGGCTCCACACACAGGCCATCCCACACAACCCGTCCAGCGCCATTGGTTCACGGCCCACCTCAACGATGGTCATCGCTCCGAGGATGAAAAATATGACCTCGGACACTTCTGACAGGCTGGCCTCCACCTCATGGACAACCTGCATGGCCCGTGCTGAGCTGTTGACGTGAACACCTTCGAACTCTTGCCAGGCATGCGTTTGGCTTGGCCATACAGCGCACACACGTGCTGCTCGTGCTCGTTGGGTGCCCAGCCTTTTTTTTGCCGGAGAGGTTAAGCACACAGAGCCCAGCCAGGGTGCATAACAGGATGCAGGGTGCAGCGCAGGAGGTTTTGGTTGTGCCGGATTACCGCACTTCGTATCTATTTACTCACATCCGGAGATGCATCAGCTCGGATGGCCCACAGAGCAGCAGCCATGACCAGTGCTAGGCCCGCCTGTGAGCGCAAAGCACCATCACATCCAATGCCACTGGCTGTCAAGGTAGGAAGCGTACCCATGGGCCGTATGCCGGGCTGCATGCAGGACACCAGCTGCTGTAGGGTGGGTACGATGCCCACGCCTGCACGCTCGCACCTTGTTCAATCCCAAGACATCCTCTACAATGATGCCGATGTAGCCTGCCATGAAGACTGCAGCCATCATGGCATCCTGTGCAGCAGGCGCGTAGAAGGCACTGCTGTCCACCGGCACATGCAGACCATGCGACTTCGCCATATCACAAGTATGCCACATCAGCTGCATACCCCTGCGCGCACCACTACCCACCTGGTGCACTGAGATCCAGGGCCGATTGAGCTCAATGCTGAACCACAAAGCTGCTACGACTAGCCCCACGATGGATGCACGCAGCAAGTCCGACTGCACCGAAGATGCAGACTGTGGCTCTGCTGGCTGAAGAGATTGAAGAAATTGGTTGCTAGCAGCTGGCTGCTTGAAGAGGTTTTGTTGGCTTGTATCTGCTCCTGCCTCCACCTCCTCTACAGCCGGCTTGGCTCGTGCAATATGTAATTTGCGTGGTGGGTAACGTTGTGGAGTTGCGTATATCGTTCTGCACTGGCTTCTAGAATGGCACACCAGCAACCCTGGCTTGCAGCCGTGCCTGATGGCTACTGGATGCATCCTGAATCTTCTGATCTAAAGCAGGCAGAGTTTGCTGGCGGCCAATCTGATGGAGTACAGGTCACCCAGGCAAGCTGCCGTGCTCAAATCATGTCTTATAGTGGAAAGAAACTCCAGGCTGCTTCGGATTGGTTGCAAGGGAACCAACTCGGGCCTTGAGTGTGGACATCATGTGACACGACCCATTGATTAATTTTCCCGGGACAACAGCTAGCGCAGCTGAGCAGATACCATGAACATTGTTGGAAGTTGCCGCGTGGGCTAGGGTCATCTCGCAACCCTGGACACCTCCTTTGGTTGACCCTGCTGCGAACCGCACGACGAGCATTGATTGGCGCAGGTGAATAGCCATATTAATAGTTGAAAAAGCGGTCAACACTTGGTGCACCTGCCCAGGGCTTGCATGGCACCCCGGCACAACTAGACTTTCGTGCTACAGTCAGGACTCGGCAGCAGGATGGTACAAGTTGCTTTCATTGTGGTTATGTGCTTGGTTTGTTACGTGTCTTCTTGTGGGCACCATGGGCACACTCATTATGCCAGCAAGACCAGTGCTGCGCGTCACATGGAGAACAAGCAGTGGCTTACAAAGTTGGCCTCGGAGCAGCTGAGCATGGTGCGCTGCTGCTAGTGCTGAATGTGCGCGCATTGCGACATGTGTGCTTGCGCAGTCACAGCCGCAGCCTCTCAGCTCGATGATGTGACCTGTGCCTCCGCCTGTATGTGACCCTGTCAGACTTACTCGCACGTCGCAGAGTGGCGCTGACAACAGGCCAGCGTCAGGTGCAAGCCGTGCACGCCGCCTGCAGCAGCTGAGCTCGGGACTGCTGGCACAGCTGGCTCAGCTTCGGCCCATGGAGCCATCGCTGATCACAGACGCGGCTTCAGGGGCTGCGGCGCCAGTGCCTGCGCCCATTCGCATCTTTGTGGAGTATCAGAATACACAGTCTTTGCCCCCAGCCAAGCAGAACACGCTCACGGCAGTCACGCAGGCAGTCCTGCAAATCCTGCAGCAACACCTGTCGGTGCGTGTCCATCGGCTGGTGCACGCTGGCCACGTGTCTGCACACAACGCAAGTCGACCATGTCTTGGCTGATGCCTGTGCAATGACACATGCTGCATGTATGTGCCATTGAGTCTGAGAGCTCATCCTGTTGTCTGTCTCTGGCTGTCTGTGTGCAGGTGCGTGTCCCTGTCCTGACCACGCTCCTTGCTTCTCCGGTGTGCAATCAGCGTTCATATGATGGCAGTTCATGTGTGCAGTTTTACCCCTCATTCAGTCCCAATGCCACGAGCGAGGAGGATGCAATGCTGGCTTATTGTGGCTTGGCTAAGATCAACCCCTCCCATGTGATGGATTACAATTCATGCCAGCGCACGCCAGGCAGCAAAAACGAGTGGGAGTGCCGCAGCTACTCGGGGTCCCTCCAGGGCCAGCCCACAGATCTGTACCTGTACGTCACGGCTATTCAGGACTTGCAGTGCAGCAGCGGGGTGGCGGCCTGGGCGCGGCCATGCCTGTATGACCCAGTGACGAACAGGCCCACGCTGGGTAACGCCAACGTGTGCCCGTACGCGCTGATGGACTCAGACCCTGATGCGCTTGTGAGCCTTTTGGTGCACGAGGTGATCCATGCCCTGGGCTTCACCAGCGCACTGCTGCCTCTCTTCGTCGACCCCACCACCAACGCCCACCTGCCCACAGCCTCCATCGTCCAATCGTCCACGAACTCTGATGGCAATACGGTGCGTGCTTGCTTTGTTTCTACAGATGCCACATTGGCTGACCAAATTGTATGCTGTCATATGCAAGCTGCGTGTTGCACGTGTGCTGGGCTATCTAGCCTTTTGTTCACGCCATCAGACACGCAGACCTGGGTCTCATGCGGCCATGCAGGTATCCAAGATTGTGACACCCTCGGTGGTCCGTGCGGCGCGTGAGCTATTCAACTGCCCAACACTGGATGGCGCACAGCTGGAGGACGAGGGTGGTGATGGGTCTGCTGGCTCCCACTGGTGAGCGCACACGCACAGCATGAGCGCAGCACAGCACGCACGGCACCAATGAGGGCGAGCTGCCTTGCTGCCTTGCGGCCCGCCTAACCCTGCTTCTATTGATCTAGCTCTGGTACGCTCTGCGGGATCTCCCCAACGCACAATGTTGAGGACTCCTGTGCACTGAGCTGCCCCCCGTTCTTGCCCTGTTCGCATTGTACTTGCAGGGAGTACACCCATTACCAGGGTGAAATTATGCTCGCCAACACCATGTTCTCAACAGCCGGAGACCCCCCGCGCCTCTCACCCTTGACACTAGGCCTGCTGGAGGACAGTGGTGCGTGACTGCTGGCGTGACTGCTTGATGATAATGCGGCGCTGGCAGCTGCCGGCAAGCTGTGCTGCATGCAGCAGGGTTCATGAATGGAACAAAAAGGATTAAAACATGTGGGAACATGGGCCGCTGACCCTGTTGCCATTCCACACCTCTGCAGGCTGGTATGTGGCCAACTGGACCGCAGCAGGGCCGTTGACATGGGCACGTGGCGCAGGCTGCACGCTGCCCACACAGGGGTGCCACAGCCTGGTGGCGCCTCTGGGCACAGAAGGGCTGTTCTGCGACGCTGCAGCGGCAGCGGCACAGACCAACCTGCGTTTCACATGCAGCACATCACACCGCTCAGTCGGCCAGTGCAGGAGCTTCCCCTTCTCTAATGGCTGTGGAATGGTGGTGGCACGTGGTGGTGTCCCCTCATGCACACTCAAGCAGTACGAGTACGCCAACTCGGATGTGTTTGGCTGGGTCAACACACCGACATCACGTTGCTTTCCTGTGACTTACAAGATGTCAGCCTCAATTGATGGTGGCAGGACGCTGTACGTATTCCCAAGCACGGTACGTGGCTGAATGTGCCTTCCTTCACGCTTGGCTGTATTTGTGCTTTTCTTTGCACCCAGAGCTGTGAGCTGGATGCCTGACATAGAACTTGCACTTGCCCCTGCCTTTCCAGGGCAACCAAGGTGACAAGGACGCGATTTGCTATCCCACCACATGTAGGTCCCGACCATTTTTACCTGTACATCATGTGTACATTGCACATTTTTACAGATGCCTGTTCTCTACTGTATGCAGCTGTACATCCCTGTCCAGCAGGCCAACAAACTGAGGCATGCCCGTGTCCCCGAACTGATGCAGGCATGAACGGCATGCAGTACATCAACATAGGGCGCCAACAGATCAGGTGCCCCACAGGCCAAATGGTCGATCTGTCAACAGCAGCTCCAGGCATCTATCGGCAGGGTTTGATCGGGCCATGCCCGGACGAGTCCATCACGTGCGCCTCATTGGACTGTGGTGGCCAACCATGCCAGTCACCCGGGGGCTCGTGCTACAGCGGCAAGTGCATCTGCAAGCTGGGCTGGATCGGCGATGACTGCTCCATCAGCCTTGTAGGCAACACAGATGGCAGCAGCCCCACAACCAACGCGACGGATGGAGGCTACAGCAGCAACTCAACCAATGGCAGCCCCATCAATGTGCCTGGGCCAGTATCTGCACCACCGCCACCTCCTGCCACACACAATGTGACCACCTGGTACCAGCTCATCCAGGTGGTGCTGCAGCTGAATGCCTCCTCACTGCCCGGCATCTTGGCGCGCTCCTCCAGCCTTGCTGGTGCTCTCGCATACTGGGCTGACGTCAACAACACCCAGGTCAGTTGTACCTGCAGTGATGCAGCACGTGTGTGATTGCACAACGACTAGTGCAGTGCACAGTGTACATTTGAGCAACATCATTCACATCGCAGCCCCGTGCTCGTGTGCTGTTTGCCTGCCTTGCAATGTGTTGCTTGTCCTAGTGCTATGCTGTGTGGGGTGAACAAGTTGTGGATGCATCGCTGCCCCACAGGTGATGGTGACAGACGCACGTGTGGTGCAGTCGGGCAACAACACAAACACAACGCTGCCTTGGGCGCCCACCATCAGCAACGCCATGGAGAGCAAGGCAGCAGATGAGGGGCAAATCGTTACAACCACCATCACCCACACAGTTGTCACCAGCAGCCAGTGGGCAGGCGGTGCTATTGATGGCAGTGCTGGCGGCTCAAGCGGCCGCCTCCTCATCAGCCACGCCCATGCAAAGAGGCGGACGCTGCGCGAAAAAGCACGCCAGCTGGCATTGAGCCCAACACCTTCTGGCAGTGGCAGCAACGGCACAGACACCATCGTGCAGGTCACACTAGACATCCGGCCCACGGGCCCTGTGCAGTCTGTGCTGGTCATGAGCAAGCTTGGTGATGGGCACCAAGTAGCCTCACTGGCCAACCAACTCAACTCCTCCGGCTTTAACATGGTGAACGGGTCAGTCAACTACCAGCTGGTGATTGTGCAGCAGACGACAACCACCACAGTACCCAACTCACCCTCTGCACAGAATGCGACCAGCCATGCCCAGGACCTCGCCGGACACAGCGCATCACATGGCAAGTCAATGAGTTGGACCATTGTGTACGTTGCGCTGGGTGTGGGCGCGGGCATCGTGGCCATTGTGGGCGCCGCCACAGTGATTGTGGTTGCACGCAGTCAGGCCCACTCCAAGGCCATGAGCCAGCAGCAGCCTGTCCAGCTTGGGCCCCAGTCAGGCTCTGTGCTGACGCAGCCACCACTAGCAGAGATCAAGACCCCAAGGGGCCACAGGCTGCCGTCCATGCCAGCGCATGGACTGCCAGTTAGCCAGCACGCCAGCTGGATGCAGCAAGGCAACTTGATGTATCCTCATCAACGATGAGGCGATACAGGGCGATACAGTGTAGTAGGTGTCTGCTGCGTGCGGCCCCACATGCATCCAGCCATGGGTGAAGGGCGCGAGGACGGCAGCCGGCAGGATGTGCCTAGACCTTCTAGACCTTCTAGACCTTAGCGCTTAGGCATTTTCCAGGGCATTCTCCCATTCTTTGTTCTTTGTTTCTGTTTGTGTTTGTGGTATGAAGACCACTGCGGTGCGAACATGCAGGCTGCATTGGCTCGCATACAAGGAGCATGCGCACGCGCGCTGGGCTGCTGCCCTCCATGGTGTTATTGCAAGCAGCTATCTGCTGGGCTATTGCCTTGTTCTGCTGCTTGTTAAGACAGCTGTGTTCCCAGATGTATGCCTACCTACATTCCCTGTGTGCGCCGAGGAGCTGTGAGTAGGCCAACATAATGCCAAACTTCTCGACGTCTGCATGGTCACAGCGCCCTCCATAAAATGCATGGTCACAGCGGCCCCATGGTCATCCCACTTCCAGACCAACGACAGATGGCGCCAGATCGACGCACACAAGCTGCCTTTCAAGCCTGATTGAACACACGACTACATCTGACAAGTTTGAATCTGACATTTGACGACACCTCACATTGACTAAGCCTGCGGCCTATGGCTGGGGAAAGGCGTAAACGGGGTGCAGTCGGAGATGCAGCTATCACACCTGGAATCCGCACCACGCGCTCCACTCGAGCACATACAGTGTCCAATGGCCAGGCAGAGGTCAAGTCAGAGGCCCCTCGCAAGACAGCGGGATCTCGTAAGCGCGCTAAGCCTGAAGCAGAGGCAATCGTAGCAGCAGAGGATGCAGACCTGGTGCCAGGTCCCTCAGGTCAGCAGCATGCTGCTGGTCACAGCAAGCCCCAGGCCAAACGCAGGCGCACATCCAAAGCAGCTAAGAATGCAGCGGAGAATGCAACGGCTGGCACGGCAGCAGCAGCAGACGATGTCAAGGGTGATGAGGCAGTTGCTGTGACAGCCACAGCACAGGTAGCAGATGGACAGCTGCAGCCAGATGGGCTGTGCCATGCATGCCCATGCGCACCAGCTGCACAGCCTGAGGGTGCAAAATGCCCAGCTGGATCTGCAGTTCCTGATGCAGTTGAGGCAGATGATGCAGCGTTTTCTGGGGAGCATGTGATAACCAAGGAGGCAGCAGCAGCTGCAGCAGCTGCCAGAGCATTCAACCCATGCAGCCGGGACCACATCGCGCTGGTGCATGCAGCTCTGCATGCACATGCCACAATTGGGGAGCGTCCATCATCCAGCCAGAGTTTACCAAGCAGTAGCAGCAGTGGGCAGGCATCCACGTCGGGCGCACCTTTTGGGCGCGAGCAGCAGTTCAAGCAGTTGCATGGCATCCTTCACAACGCATGCCAGGAGGGGCTTGGCAGGTGAGCTGCAAGCTGAATAACTCCATGCATTCTTTACAAAGGCAGCGTAGTGTGTGCCTGTCTTGTATTGTGCAGTGCACACATGCTGCATTGAGGGCACGTCCAAATGTGAGCAACACATGGCACACTAGTGAATGTTGTCACATGTTGTCACACTGTGTGTGCTGCCTCGTATGTCACATGACACAACTGCAGGGCCATCTACATCAGCGGCTTGCCCGGCACAGGCAAGAGCCACACCATGCGCGCCGTGCTGGCTGCGCTGTCCAAGCAGCGGGGCCAGTGTCAGCCATATGGTGTGTTCCTCAGCTGCTTCGGGTTGAAAGAGCCCTCGGACGTGTACGCCGCGCTCGTGGCCGCATGCCAAAAGGAGATGTCAACAGGATCAGGCAAGTGCCAGTTTCGGGTCTGCCACCTCGTATGCTCCACATGACTTGTTGTGGCGGTCAGCTGCGTGCTCTGTGTCTGTCATGTGCTGTCGTGTGCATGCAGACATGTCTGCGATAAGCTGTGCTACTATTTGTTGATTTGTAATTGCACTATTGCTCCGTTCCCGGACTGAGGCTCCTTGTATATCACGTGCGCATGCGCAGGCCGTGGCGCAGCCGCCTCACTTGACCGCGTGGAGTCAGATCCAGAGCGTGCACACCATCAGCTGGTCAGCCTGCTGCAGGCAAGCGGCAAGAAGGTGCCCAAGTCATCCAAAGCAGCTGCCAAAGGTGTGCACTGAGCTGCATGCAAAGTTCACCAGTGTGCACGTCCTGAGTCTCCATTGCTGAATCCGCCAGTTGCCTTCACCTCCTTATGCTCAAGCTGACTCTGATTCAAACGTCCTGCACACGATATCTTTGGAGCGCTGGGTTCAAAGTTTTGTGTAACACGGCCATCGACCCGTGAGGGCCGCTTGCCATCTCTCTGGGATATCTACTTCCCTGCACACATACTGACATGCAACGTCACCATGGTCATGCCCATGCGTGATGGTCCATGCATGCAAAACGCCACCGCAAAATGCCGTGTTGTTGCTGCTATTTATGTTCATGCAGCGTCACCTGAGGGCCGCATGTTTGTGCTGGTGCTGGATGAGGTGGACCGCCTGCTTGCACGTGGCACTGATGACCTGTACCGGCTCTTCATGCTGCCACACGTCACAGGTGCGGTGCCTACAAACACGCCCATGAGCCCATACACAACACTGCATCTCGCAGGTCACTTATTTTTATGTATTAACTGTAACAAGTCAAGTTATTTGTGGATGTTACTTACAACTGTTCGCGGTGGGGCCACATTTGCAAGCTCGTCTGCCGACTGTCTTTTTTTACAACGTTGCATCCTGGTTGCATGCTGCTTGTTTAGTACATTCGAATGTTTGGCCTGACCTGCAGGCGTGCGCTGTTGCGTTGTGGCCATGGCCAACTCCATAGACATCACTGAGCGCTGCCTGCCTGCACTGAAGTGTCGTGGCTGCGCGCCCGAGTTCATCCCCTTCACCGCATACGCGCGGCCTCAGGTGCGAGCAGCTGCGTAGCAACACGCCGTCGCCTTGCGCCTCTCTTGTACACCCTTGGGCAGGCTTACCCAACGCTAACCTGAGCCCTCACAGCATCCTGAGGGCCTGGCATTCAGTTTGGGCACTCCAGCATGAGCAGCACCCCGGCATGGCAGCTGGCATTGGCAGGCACCGGCACCAGTACCTGCCGCTGGGGTATTGGCTCATCGAGGATGCTTCGCTCCTTTTGTGATGCTGCGGTGGCGGGCATCCGCAGGTGCTGTCCATCCTGAACGCCAAGCTCACATCCCTGCCCTGGCCAGTGTTTGACTCGGTGGCGCTGGAGCTGGTTGCGCGCAAGGTGGCCAGTTCCACTGGTGACCTGCGCAAAGCGTTTCAGGTGCGCCTGGGGCCTCTTGTCTGCGCCAGGTTGCGTGCATTTCTCCAGTACCAACCAAGTATTCTGTATCACATAGTCGAGTTAGTCGTGTGCAGTGCGCCGCACAAAACACTTGGGGCTGAGCACTGCATGCCGCTGTAGCGTTGTAGCACGCTGCACTGATCAGAGGACCGTACCTTGTGGCTGTGCTGCGGTTTGCAGGCGTGCCGGCTGGCGCTGCGGCTTTTGCATGATAAGGCGTTGGAACTGGGGAGCTCAGCAGGGGTTAGCTCAGCAGGCACAGCGGGGGGGGGCGCAGCAGTTGACGGTGCAGCGGTGGACGCAGGTGCAGAGGTGGGGGCTGGTGCGCAACCAGCGGGTGGCGTAGCCAAGCCTCCTGTGCGCGTGGGTGCGCAGGAGATGGCTGCAGCAATGGCACGGCTGGCGTATCAGTCAGATGCGTCTGCGGGCCATATCGCTGCGATCCGTGGGCTGCCCCAGCAGCAGCTCATGCACCTGCTGGCGCTGGCCACTGCGGTGGCTACAGAGGCTTCCAAGGCCGCCCACGAGGCAGCTGCACAGGCCGCTGCGCGAGAGCATGGCATCAGTACAGACATGTACAAGTCTAAGTACTACTGGGGCCCATCCACGGCCGGCCCCAAGGCCACCAAGGCAGCCAACCCCTTTGCAGCCGGCCAGGCCGGTGCAGCGGCTGCATCCCCCGCAGTGACGCAGGGCGCCAAGACCGCGGTGCCACACACCCCTGTGCCCATGATGCTGGCAGGCGATGCCGCACGGCTGGTGCCGGTGCACACGGCCTATGAGCACTACCGCCAGATGTGCAGCCAGATGTTCCAGCAGCCTGCCAGCGAGCAGGAGTTCAAGGCAACGTTGGAGCTGCTGTCGCATGTGGGCCTAGTGGCCATGAGTGGGGTTGCCAGCACGCCGGCGAGCACGCTGTCACGTGGGGGCGCGCGCAGCGGGCCCAAGGGCGCTGGCAGCAGAGGTGGGGACATGCAGCTGGCACTTAAGGCACAAATCCGGGACATCCAGGTTGCCCTGAAGGAGAACGCAGTGTTCAAGAGGGTACTTTCGGCACTGCCAGCTGCGTAAATGCACATAACACAGCAGGTGGCATGAGGGTGGCCGGCTGGTTGCTGAGGTGACAGCTGCACAGTGTTGAAAGCATCAGAAGAACTGCTACTTCTTATGATCGCATAGGGCGGTGCATCAGGCAGACATAAGCACAGTTGCAGTGCACGGGCATTTTTCTTCAGCTGGCTCGTGGTTCCAGGATAGCTGCACAGGGTGACTAAGCAGGCATATCTATTCAATTCATCCAGTACAGCATACATAATAAATAAAATGTAAACAGGTAAAACATATGACCCCTGCGCACCGTGTGTGACCAGGGATTGAGTTGGAATGAGTTGGGCATGCGCGATGATGTTTCTGCCACTTCAATCTGCATGCAGATGCTGCTCCGGCAAGGACAGCTGTGACTGGGCAGGATGGTGATCTAGGTGGGCAACACAAGGGCTAGCTACGCGCCTTCTAATTAGCAAGGTGATCCTGCAAATGGGGGCCGAGGAACAAAAAGCTGCAACAGACGCGCTGCTGTGGGTGTCTAATGCCCTCAGCAGCGTGGTCATCATCTTTGCCATGCGGCTGCTGATGAACACGTTCTATTTCTCAGCTGCCACTACTATCTCGGGTTTGCACTTCATGGCTTGCTCCTTGGCGCTGTGGATCGCGGGGCAACTGGGCTTCACCGAGCCCTCCAACCCAGTGCCGGTTAAACACGTCGTGTTGTACACGCTCGTGGGATCTGTCAGCATTGCCACGGCCAACTTCTCCCTGCTGTGGAACTCACTGGGCAAGTGTGCTGATGGGCCACGCTGCATGGCAGGGCGGCATTGCAACATGGCTAGCGCGTTACAGCAGGGCTCGGGAATGCAATGCGGCATGGCACTGATGCGCACATTGCATGCAAGGAGAGCAAGCATCCATTGCATGATCGCCATGCTGTATGCCGGAAAACTGCTGCGTAACTGGCACCTGATTGCTGCTGCGATGCTGGCCACCCACATTTGCTTACGTGCAGGCATCTACCAGCTGGCAAAGCTGTGCTTAGGTGGGTTGTGGTACACAGCATGCTGCCATCGTGCGCAGACGTGGACAGCTGGGCAGCTGTCAGTTGCGGTCTGCCATGCTGCGCCCGGCTCTGCATGCTGCACCAGGCTCTGAACACCTGCAAATTTTGGCTTGGCACACGCCCAGCTGCCACACTGCTCGCCTGTACGTTTTCTCCGCCAGCGCCCGCAAAAGCTTCTGCTGCTTTGTGCACCTCTTGATCTGGCCCTACTCACATGCAGCTTACTGTGCATGTATGGCAAATGCTCCCTGCAGCCCCTGCGGTGTGCGCGCTGGAGGTCAAGCTCATCAACCGGGCCATCACATTCCCACTCGTTGTATGCATCTGTGTAGTGCTCACGGGTGTCGGCATCATCACTGTGGAGGGTGCGTGATTTCTTTGCATGTGCCTGTAGGCCTGTCGGTAGATGTATCGAACTTTGTCAGAGATATGCATCAAGATTTAGAGGGGCTGCGGGAGCGTAGGTAGGGAGAGGGAAACCACATCGGCATATGGAGCGGGATAGGGAGATCATATGCGGCCTGTGCCTGTTGCTGGCGTCAAACAGCCTAGCCGGATTGTGTGTTTTGCAGGTAGCCGACAGCAGGCAAGTAACAACATGCTGTGTACGTGAGCAGATTTGCTTCTTACTTACTGCTTTTTTTGTGCATGCTCAATGCAGACCTCACGTGGCATGCACCAGGCATGCTCATGGCACTGATGTTTGTCGCGTCCACCAGCCTGCAGCAGGTCATGTGTGGGCGGTTGCAAGTCATGCACAAGGTGAGGGCGCGGAGCGAACTTGCAGCATGGAGGGTGACACGTTATGGTTTTCTAGGAGCACTGGGCAGGGCAGGATGTGCAGTGCACCACACGGATAAACCGAATCCTGGTACAGGAGGTGGAGCAGCAAAGCATAGACTGCCCTTGCATGGTGTGCTGCTGTGCAGGTCAAGCCATACCAGCTGCTGGCAGCCACCGCCCCATGGCAGGGGACGCTGCTGCTGTTGCTGGGCCCCTTTGTGGACCGGCTAGCGACAGGTGCGCGTGCGCGGAGTGTGCACAGTCTAGCCCGCCTTGTATGCAGCATGAGCTGGGCTGGGTGCAGCTAGGTACAGACAGCATGGACTCGTGTCAGTTGGGGAAGTACGCCGCACAGGAAGTATGGCGCCGGGTATTTTCCTGCCATGGGGACGATACGGGACTGTACCTGGCATCATCAGCATACTGCGATGTTTACATGGCCCCATGGCACCACCCAAACCCATAGAAGACATATGCACACGGCACTGTGCGGCTGCCTGCTGTTGTGTTCAGGCGAGTGGGTGCACACGTGGGAGGTGAATGTACCAGGGCTGGAGATGCTGGGAGTGTCATGCGCAGTCGCGATCGCGGTGAACCTCACACAGTTCATGCTGCTAGGCCGCTTCACGGCCACCACCTTCCAGGTGCGCGTATATTGCTGCCGTGATGCAATCCATGCACACGGCGGATTTTGGATTTACCTAGTGTGACTGGCTAAACTTGAAGAGGCCAGGTCCAAGTGCTTGCTTTCAGAGCACGTACGTGTGTGTGCCAATGGCACCAGCTGCATACGTCTAGAAGCGCACCTTGGCTGCTCAAAGGCAGCGGTTTGGAGCATGCCAGGTGCCACGCACAGCAGTGCAGCTTGGGTACCAGCAGCTTGGTGACCGTGGCAGCCGCTGTGCAGCCGCTGTTATGTTTGTGCGGCAAGGCACATGGTGGCGTGGTGTTGGATGCTGCGCAGGTGCTCGGGCAGACCAAGACGGTGCTGGTACTGCTGGGTGGGTGGCTGCTGTTCAAGGAGACCATGGGGATTAAGGAGTTGGCAGGTGCGTGGCATGGGGCAGACACCATAACTGGCGCTGTCGCTGATGCCAAGGGTGCCCCTAGTGCGCTGCATAGTGTTTGACGTTTAGTACAGCCCAGGTTTATGATCGCCGTACAGGCCGAGGGCCTGTTTAGTTCTCTGCCAACAAGCAGGGGCCCCCTTGCATGAGCGCCCCAGCTGCTCGTTGCTCAAGTGACTGCTTGTGTATATGGTATGCAGCGTGATGGGAGCGGCATGTTGCAGCAAACCAGCCACACGAAACTGCTCCATCACTGCTCCTTCCTGCCTGCAGGTATCGCAATTGCCATTACAGGCATGGCAGCGTACGGCCACGTGGCAGCATCACAAATGACGAGTCAACACACAGGCCCCACTGTGCGCGCGCCCTTCCTGTCGCCAAGTGCAGCAGAGGCGGGCGTAGCGGGGCCACCCGGTACGCCAGGCACGCCCACTTCGCACACTCCCACGGCCAAGTAGAGCTGGCCAAGGCATGGAAGGCAGCTGGGCAGAGCATGCGGAGGGGGCCCGACCGATGGCATGGGTCAAGAGCAGAATGCGGACATGGCAAACTGACGTCATGCGAGCGAGGGTGTGAGCAGGGTGTGATTGTATTTCAGCCAGTTGGTGAGCGTATATATAGTGCAAATGGAGGCGTGTGCGGGTCGTGAACTGATAAATCACCACCTGTATGGTCGATCTGTGATCTGTACTGAACGCTTGTCGGCAGGCTATGCAGCGATCCAGGAAGAACCGCTGTTATACGCACGCTCAACATACAAAAACAAGAAGGCAGCGTCGTTCCTCAATCAGCTCATAAGATACATTGATGCGACCGATGTTGCCATCGCAACTGCAGAGATCAAAAAAGCCTTGTGTTTCCTCCATGCAGCTGCAGCTGAAAAGCATGCGCTTCTTGCAAACTGTGCAGTGCCTGACCCAGCGCAGCTGGCCAATCAGCGGGTTGTGCGTGTCATGCGCGTCGTGGCTTCAACTGTTGCTGCAGCAGTGCCCAGGGTGACCCAGCAGGAGCTGCTGAGGGCCCTCCTGGCCATGTACACCAATGCACACCACTTCATGGGTGGTGGTGCAGTGTTTGCCTGGGGCAGTAAGCTGGCACATGTCTGCGGCGCACCCAACACAAGGTATGGGCCGGCCGCATGCGCATAGGCCGCATGCGCATTTTGTCCATGCGTGCCTGCATCTCGTTGATGGTTGTCCAGGGCGCCACCACCTGCCTGCTCACAAGCTCGTAGCCACCGCTCACTTTACAAGTTGGGTGCAAGCAGGTTTGAGGAGCGCACTGGGCAGGGCACACATGTGGCGCAGCGTGACATCCATGCGGGCGAGCTGCTTACAACGTGCTACATCAACGAATTCAGGCGCATGTGCTCCACGCGATGCAGGTGCGGGCGTCCCAGCTTCACCTGCGCCCTGCCATAGAGAGCCACCCATTCCTGCAGGCATATGAGCTCAAACTGTGTTAGGCATATGAGCTCATACTGTGTTGTATCGGGGAAGGGTATGGCCTTGGTGCAGCAGTGGAACGCCGCCGCGGTGTTTCAGTGCGCAGCACACGACCTCATGCTTAACCTGGGTGTGTGGATTGCAGGCAAGACTTCCTACGTATGAACTTCGGATTTGACTGTGCTTGCTCTACCTGTACGGAGGAGCCGGATTGGTACAGGTGATTACTTACTTACACGGCGTGTCACAGATTTGTCTGTATGCCGGAGCCTGACAGTCGTAATCTAAACACCATCACTAGAGGACCAAGCCAGCAGGTGCTGCTCTTATCCTGCACAGCCAGCGGCTCGATCATGCATGATGCATACCTGCACGACTACATGAGCCAGCTTTAACCTGCCTGCCTTTGGATAGCACGCTATGGCCAACCAACCACGCACGGTGCTTGCATGAAAACGCCCGCAGAGGCCTGCCTTGCTCTGCGTGTGTGGGCGGTGTGCTTGTGTGGCACCCGTGCAAGGCTGGTGACAAACCATGGCGATGTACAGCTTGCGATGCCGAGCTGCCAGCTTTACACTCGGAGCTTCAGCAGGCAGAAGATAGTATTGAAGCTGAGGTGCTGCAGCTGATGCAGTGTGTGAAGGACGGAGTGGGTGGCCTGGTGGCGGGCTTGCCCACATCCCAGCAACAGGTTGCGTTGCAAGCCGAGGCAGAAGGCTCTTTGCAGCAGCTCTACCAGCTGGCGGCCGACACTCTAGGCTACGCGCACTGGGCCACACATCGAGTGGGGCTGACTCTTGCAGGTGTGCCTTGGGTGCCTGTGATGGGGGAGGGAGAGATAGTTGAACAGTTACAAGGGAACTGCTACCCACATGATGGACTGGTAATCATGGTATGGCTGATCACGCTCTTCATGACGCGACCTGAGCCAATGCGGGCACATTGACGGAGGCACACATGTTGCCTATCGCCTGCATATGCCGTGCTTGCATGCAGCGGCCCATACAAAGCTGGTGTGCCATCTGCACCCTGTCCAGACAACCATCAGCCATTTGCATGCCATTCAAGTGAGTCAAGGCGTGCCCAATGACACAGCTGTTGTACTGCTGAGCCATGGCCTCCACTCCTGCTTTTGACCACTGTTGCTGGCCTTCCCTTGTCCCAATGGCATATGTATGCTTGCTCGTTGCTGCTCCTTACTGCTCCATGCATGCGGTTGGGTGCGAAGACTGTGAACACATGCTGTTATTGCTGTACCGCCTTTGCAGAAGCACACTGCACTCACGTGGCAGTGGCTGGAGGGGTTGCCTCTCCTTCCAGAAATGGCAGTCACGGCCACCAGCAGCACCGCTGTCAACACTACCACTGCAGCCAAGCCTACGCCTGGGCGGACGGAGCTGGTGTGCAGGCAGGTACTACAGATCGCATGTGACCTCCTGACTTTTATCAAGGCGTCATCTCTGGCTTCGTCGGCAGACATCAAAGTGGAGGGTTTAACGGCAGCGGCAGCAGTGGAGCAGCAGCTGCAAGTGGATTTGGATCAGCCTGAACACAGCTGCGCCATCGCGCTGCTGGCGTGGCTTGTCAACAGAGTCCAGCCTGCGTACGCACACGCCAGGTGAGCATTCGGCTGCACCTGCACCCTCCACCCTGCTGTTGTTTCTTAGATGTTCGAAAAGCAGAGCCAGCAGAACCAGCAAACCTCTCAGTGCGGTGCTGTGTTGTCCTGCAAACATAGAACTTGTGCGCATGTGTGCGCATGCGCAATTTGCGCATGTGTGCGCAATGCATGCAGGACATGGGCATGCCCACCCGCCCTGCTGTCGGATCTGGACCGGCTTCTGGCTCACCTGCAGGGCGCGGTCGACAAGGACCAGGCCATCAGTACGTAGCTCAGCACATCAAGCAGCGAGCATCAGTCAGAACCATGAGACCAGGCAATCGTGGCGGTTTAAGCAACTGACTCGTGACTGGTGGTGGTTGTGACAGTTGGTACTTGTATGCTTCAATCGACCCAGGAGAAGAAGGGGTGCAAATGGCACTGCAAGAACGTGATTATACAATAGCAACGCGAATCTGGAGCCGCCAAACAACGATGATTCCCATCAATTGCCGATGAAGTGACATCCGTAAATCAAACAAGAAGAGACTGTGATTTTCAGCGCCTGCAGTGCCTTGATCTAATCGCCGAGTAAGGCAAGGCAGCTTCAACTGCTTGTGCAAAGCATGCATTGGGAGGCTCATGAACTGCGAATGTTGTGGGACATATGCAGCCTGCATGCAAGATGTGACTGGAGTACATGATGCACATGGGTGCGCTGAGCGTGTTATGTGTTTGTGCCGTACAGCATGCAACAGCGCGGATTTGCTGCAGCAGCTGGGGACACGCCATGCGCCAGAAGAACCAGGCACTGGAAGCACGCAATTGCACCTGTGCGGCCATGCTGGCGTCATTTGTCTTTCCTGGCATGTGCTGTCAGCGGCGGGGAATCTCGACAGCCAAGTGGCGCACCCGACGGTGTGCAACTCGTTCAGCACGCCAAGTATGGCCGGTCTGCGATTGCCATGCGGCCCTTCCCACCTGGTGCAGCAGTGATCCGCGAGCAGCCGCTGCTGTACATGCCAGGCAGCTTGGCACAGATGGACAGCAGAGCCATCCAGCTGGTTGGGGAGATTCAGGATGCCAGCCGCACGCTGCATGGGGGAGAGGCGCTGCCCATGCAGCTGACTCACATGGCCGTCGCCTTCTTGACCGCCAGCCCTGTAGCCCAGCAGATGTTTCTGGAGTGGACATATGCACCTGACCCATCCCAGCTGCCGGACGCGGTTGTGCGTGACATGCGCATGACTGCAGCTGCGGCCGCACGAGTTGCAAGCCCTTCCACCTCTGGCCTAGCAGCAGATGGCACAGGGGCTCCCTCCCACAACACCTCTCCCCAGCACAGCAAGGCCACGATCCTCACAGCACTGCTGGCTATGTACTGCAACACCCACAACTTTAGAGGCAGTGCAGCTGTGTTCTTATGGGGCAGCAAGCTGGCGCATGTGTGTGGCGCACCCAACACACTGTGCGTGACAGCCAGCACATTATGCCTTCCCATTGCTTGGCTGCTGCTGCCGCTTGTGTTCCTGCTCCTGCCGCTCATGTACTGCTCCTGCCGCCCCTGGGGACATGCCCGGCACTGCGTGTCTGCCAGTGCACCTGACCCCCGCGCCCATATTCTCTTTGCGTGTGATGCCATCGTGCAGGCCCCAGCTGGCGAGCACCGGCAACAGTGACTACTTCTGCCAGGTGGCTCAGCGTCCCTTGGAAGCTGGCAGCCTGCTCAGCACCTCCTATCTCTTTGGCTACCTGCGCATTCTGTCCACTCGCACAAGGTACGCAGCAGGATCTGCAACACACCTGCTGCCATGTGTTGCATCCACACCCCATGCATGGCCCGGAGGGTGCACATCTGGCACGCTGACGAGCATTGCTGGTGCGTATGCACTGTGCAGGCGGCGGTATCTGCGCACGGATTTCCTCTTTGACTGTGCCTGCACGGTGTGCGCCGAGCAATTAGACTACTACCGGTGCGTGTGTGCACAGCATCGCATGCGTGCCACACCGGTCCTGCTGAAGAGATTCAACTTCTGTAAATCTTACCTACATCTCTGTACACAATCCTCCACCAGGAGCCTGTGGTGTGTGGTGGCTAAATCCATCTTGAAGCTGATGCAGTACTGGCAGTACTGTGCTGCTGTCAGCCGAGCGCCCTGTACCCAGCAGCATGTGGACTGTGTTGCCATGCAGGGGTCTGCCATGTCCTACGTGTACGGCCAATGCACAAGGGGAGCAAGCAGCAGGAGAGCAGCTGCCTGCACACATCCAACGGAGCCTGCCTAGCACCTTGTTCTGGAATCCCAAGGTGCGGGTTGATGGAAGCAGGCCTAGGCTTGTGTAGGATGGCATGCTGTGGATCTCTCTGCACTGCCAGCTTGCGAGTGTACAATCAAACCAGGGGCTGCGAAACAGCCCAGCAGCTGACTGATGATCCCTGATACATGATCTTTTGCGGCCAGGTGGCCAATGGCAAGCCGTGGCGCTGTACTACCTGCAGCACTGAGCTTGAAGCTCTGCCCCTGCAGCTGCAGCAGGTCGAAGATGAACTGGAGGCAGAGGTGGGAGCAGATCAAGCATGCCATCGTGCCAAATGCAAGAATCTGTGTCACATGTTGCATGGAGAACTGCTGGCAACGTGCCTCGAGCTAGTGAGGTCTGCTGTATGGACTTGGTTGGCTGCGGCTTATATTGCGGCTCCTGCGCGCAGGCGTACCACTTGATCCGGGTCCGCATGCAGCGTGGCGTGGGGCACAGCGAAGTAGCAGCACCAGGCCGGGCAGAAGCGGCCTACATGAAAGCTGCGCAGCGTCTGGGCCTATCACACTGGGTCACTCACTGCATGGGGCTGCTGACTGCAGGTGCGTTGCAGCTGTGAGGCGCTGCGGCGGATGCATGCTCACGCGTCACAGACAAAAGTGTGTAGCACAGGCCCTACTAGGTGTGTGAAGCGGCATGCACCTATCTCCACTGGCTGCTGGACCAAACGTATTCATTCCAACTGCACTGCAGAGCTGGCTGCTTTGGAGCTGCATGAGGAGACCCTGGGCCATGCACCGCTGACAAAGCCGGCTGCATGCCATACCAGCATCATCGAGGCACGCAGCCATGACGTGCTGGCGTGGCTCAGGGGGCTGCCTGCCTTCCCTGCTGCCGCTGGGCACCAAGCAGGCAGCAGAGCAGAGGCTGTTACAGTGGTGCGTTGTGCTGCTGACTTGGCGCTGGCAGCCCGGCGCAGGAGGCTGATGCTATCCAGGGCCTTGCACTGCACATAACACCTCGCTGCATGACATGGCACGGCAACGGCACAGGCATGGCACAGCAAGAATGCATGCTAGCATCGTAGTGTTGCTTGCTGGTGTGAGGTGATGGAGCGTGCAACCTGCCGTGTGTTCTGATCGCAGTACCTGCTGGAGATGGCTGGGCGTATGGTGGATGTACTGCAAGCATCAGCGCTGGCCGGGGACGATGCAGCAGCAGTCGCACACGTGGCTGAGCAGCTGCTGGGACAGGCCGAGCTGCTGCATGGGCATACCAGGTGCGCGCATTAAAGGAGCATACAAGAGCAGTGACTGAGAAGTGGTGGAATTGACAGGGCAGTTGCCTGCAGGGTTGCTAGGGTGTGACGCGTGGCTGTAGGCATGCTGGGGTCGGGCGGGGCGCTGTCTGTTGTAATCAGCAGGGGCGGCAGGATGCAATGCACGATGCCTGCTGATGGCTGACACTGCCCTGGTACATGTCATGCAAACGCAGGGCCTGGGCGTACAGCTCACCATGGGTTGCGCGCATCGATGAGTTGCACAGCAGGCTGCTGCAGGTACAGCAGGTAGCAGGCATGGGCGCCTGAGTTGTGATGGAGTTGTGCGTTCCGTGGCTTGCTGTTGAAGAGAAGCTTGATGTGCAGCTGTTTTCAAGGGTTGCCGGGACTATGGTGCGCCTGTAAGACCCAGCCTGCTGCTGTTCCAGATGCCGGCACATCTGGTGCCATGTGGCTTGCTCCGCCCACGCAGCTTTGCAAGCCGGATCGGTCAGCTCACAGGCTCACCCAAAAGTCCGGCCTGATGTGACTCCCAATTCGCACGCCAGCGCAGCACGATCTGGGAAAATGGCAATCTAGACGTAGACGCAGAGCTTTGATGGGAGCGCTGTTCCACCCCTCCTTCCACCCCCTGTACCCGCACCAGCCATCGCCCCCTGCCCTCCCCAACCATGCACCTCATCTCCGTGCACCCAGAGTGCCCCCAGGAGCTGGCTTCAGGCCTTTCGGAATCCAGGTGAGGCATGGAACAGGGGTGCTACAGTCTTCGTCCGTCGCTTCTACCCAGACCCTTGACGCATGTTTGCACAATCCGTGTCGCCCGCAGCACACTCAACGATGCGCTTGAGACGCTGCGCCCGCTGGCATACCATAGCGACTGCCTTGTGAGCATTGCAAAATGCAAGCATACTGGGCAACAGGTCGTGGTCAAGTCCTACATCAAAGACCGGCTTTCTAGTGTTTCCCGGCAGCAGGTGCGGCCTTCTCCTGCCCAGCTGTGCATTCAAGTTTTCGGTGCCCGGCATCAGCGGACATCGATGGCATAGCGCATCTATGACAAGCGGGGATGGAGCTTTCCTGCGTCACGCCTGTTCCTGCATTGCAGGTGGATACCGAGACCCACATTCATTCCAGTCTGAGCCATGACCACGTGGTCAAGCTGCTGGCGTCTGCAGAGGACAGCAGGAGCATTCACCTCATCGTTGCCTGGGCTGAAGGCGGAGACCTGAGGCAGCACATGCCGGGCATGAGTGAACGGCGCCTGCGCGATTTCATCGTTACCCCGCTGCTGCAGGCACTGGCGTTGCTTGAACATCAGGTGCGAAGCCTTTGTTGCCAGCAGTTGAACGCCCACCAAGCCCAACCTCCATGGCCGCACTCAAAGCTCATGAGCTGTGCAAGCTTGGGCATGACATGCAGGCACACACTTCACTTCTGCACAGACCTGCGTGCAACATGCATGACAAGATGTGTGCAGCTTGCCACTGTATGTGGGGAGGGGCCAGGCAGCATGCAGCAGCTTTGCCGCAAACCCTGGACCTGCTTTGACAATCTGTTCCTAACTGTCGGCCGCAGGGCATCGTGCACCGTGACCTCAAGCCTGACAACGTGCTTGTGCACCAGGGCAGCGTGCTGCTGGCCGACTTTGGGCTGGCAGTGTATACTGAGCACGCAGCTGGTGGCACAGACAGTGAGGACAGCAGCAACAGCGCACTCTGCTCGGGCCCAGAGGACAGCGTGCCTTCCCATCCGCTGCTCCCCTCAGCCTCATGCTCCAGCTCTATGAGTGACGGCTGCTCCGCAAGTGGCCTGCAGGCTGCATGCAGCGGTAGTGAGGCTGAAGAGGGGGAGGACGGTGAGGGTGGTGACCGCACGTACCGCAAGCGCCTGCGCCTGCACGAGCAGCAGAGCGCCATGCGCCGGCCCGCGAGCTCTCCAGAGCTCTTGGCCGGTGCAGGAGGCACGCCGCTGTACACAGCCCCTGAGGTGCTGCTTGCCAAGTTCCAGAACCGCGTCGTATGTGACGTGGTCAGCCACAAAAATGACGTGTGGGCGCTGGGCGTCATGGCAGTGGAGGCCCTCACGGGCGACCACCCTTTCTCCCAGGAGTGCAACGTCCTGTACTCCATCGCCCACCACACCAAAGTGCGGCTGCCGCAGCACCTGTCACGCGAGTGCGCCGACTTCCTAACCGCTGCTCTGCAGCGGGACCCCTGCAGGCGCCCAGGCGCGTCTGAGCTGCTGCGGCACCCGTGGCTAACGGCCGCCCCAGCTACCACCACCACCTGTGCCCGCATTCGCCCGATGAGTGGCACAGACGTGCGGGAGGCAGTCGGGTCGCCATGCGGCGGCTCCTCCCCACGGGGTGGCTCGCCTCACACCATGGACAGCTACATGGCGTGCGCCCTGGCCGCTGCACGCATCAACAGCTCAGGCGGAGCAGCCGCCGCAACGTGCAAAGCTAGCGCAGCGGCGCGGGACGCAAGCACAGGCGGCGGCTATCGTGCGCGCTATGAGCAGGAGTGCTGGGAGTACTGATGGCCACGCCAATGAGCCAACTAGGACCCCACAAAGCGCCCTGCCCGTGCTGGTAGCGCGTGCGTCGGTGCGGCAGCAGGCAGGGGCGCATCCACGTCAATACCATGTCATGCCTTGTTCTGTACATTTCCACACAGCTAGGGAACAAGCTAGCCAGCCTGTTCCCAGCACCTGCTGCTTTACTCTCGTCCGTATCGTGGCGGGATGATGCCGGCTGGGGGCATGGCAGACCCACATTTGACCAGATTTCTTTTCTTTTGCTGTGACTCTTCCCAGCTGTGCCACGCTAAGGTGCCAGGAAGGCGGTGGGGAACAATGCTGCTTTCGTTGTTGCAGTAGCCTGACTGGCTGACCTCTTCGCCTGGTACACTGACACCCAACTTTGAATATTAGATCAAGTTGTGGCGACACAATGTGGGTATGGATTGCGATGCAACGTGGCCGAGACGAATGGTCTCAATTGTGTTGTGCAGGTGTGGACATTCTTAATGCTGCAGGTGTGTGATTGTACCACTGGTAGCAGAGTGTTGGTGGTCGTGGGTGGCATGGCAGCACACTGGGTTCTCAAGCCTATGTGCTGCCGGTGCTTTCATCATGACATAGCTTTGGGGCAGGACATTTTTGAGGGGGTCTGATTCTTCCATGCCCAGCTGTGTGCACGAGGCATGGATGCAGCTGCCCGCCTGCCTGTGCAGGTATGTGCAGCTTGTACCGTGTCGCTTGCATAAGCTGTGTGTGCTGCTACGCACTAGATTGTTTGAAGGCTTCGTCAATGGCTCTTTTCCTGTGATGTGGTTGGCAGTGTGGTGTCCTAACATCAACAATGATGCAGATCACTGAGAACACGGATGCTCGATGCGATGAGAAATGCCTTGAGTGGCATGCAAGTCACTGGATTGCTGGTATCCCTGGCATCTGTCCCAGCTGCTGCTTGCCCACAAATGGCTCAGCCCACGGCTCTGCTCAGTGCGCTGAGGACATGCAGTTTCTACTGGTACTGCCTCAAGTGTGACCATTGAGAGGCGCACATGTGCCACGCAAATCGCATACTGCTACGCATTCCGCGTGTCACCAGCACCATAAGCTACGCACCTGATCCTTTTGCCCTTCAATAGCCATACGTCGATACATCCAGTACTGTCCTGTGCCTCTCAGATCGACAGGTTGTGGCCGGCAGAGCATCATGCAGCAGCAGCAGCTCATGCGTGGTGGCGCCTCGCATCGCCCTGCGCAGCATGCTCGCACAGTGCTTAATGTACAGGCACGGGCGTCAGGCGCTGCAAAGGTTGCCACGGCAATGAAGACACTTACGGACATCAAGGACGTGCGGCAGCTCAAGAACATGGGGGTAGACCTGGCTGGCTCAGACACGGAGGCAATCCCCCTGACCATTCGTGACGTCAAGGTAGATACGGATGGTATTTACCAAGGGCGACGCCAGTGTTTGTGATGTGGACGAGGGTTGTGGTGCCCAGGCCATGTGTGGTCTTGCATGCGAGCACCACGCATGGTCCCTTGGATTTGGCTGGCACAGCCTGGCCACACCCTCTCCAGCATGCACGCCATGCTCCTACCCAACACCTCAGAGCGCGACTGCGCCTGGGTCTCCAACGGCAAGGCTGTATATATCAGGCTGCATTGCTGCAGGCGCCTTGCGCACGCCCATGCCCGCACGCATGGGACCACTACCGCACCTTGACACCCCCATGCACACAACCGTGTGAAAACGCTGTGTGTTCGCAGTCCACATCCTACGTGTCTCGCCGCCGTATGGATGATGCCAGCTTTGACCCAGATGCAGTGGACTCTGATGGCCTGCCCCTGGTATGTGCAAGTGCCGCAGTGGACAGGGAGGGCCATGCGCACATGTGGCTGTACAAGGGACACAACACGCAAGGTTACACAGTATCTCATACTCTGCGGCTGGCGGGCCATAAGAGAGCTCCCTGGCCCGATGCCAGCCTACACGGCTACAGCATGACATGTTGGGACAGGCGGCTGGGCATTCAATCAGCAAGTTGCTGGGTGCTTCTGGTAACCAGCCCTGCTCTTACAGCCCAAGCTCGTGTGTTTGTTCCCCACTGCACCCTTGCTCTCATCCGCAACCATCCCCAAAACATTCTGATGTCCTTATGTGCTCCAGGTGTACAACGAGGCCCGTATTGCAGCATATTGGGGCAACAAGCCAGGGGAGTTGCTCGGCCGCTGGACGCGCTTCACCGCAATCTCCGGTGCGCGCTGCGGCCGCTGCCGGTTGTCCAGCCACTGCCATGGCTCCAGTCACAGGTGCAATCGCAGTTGCGATGAAAGCCCAAGCATGCAAGGCACATGAACTAAGACGCACGCACACATAGCCTTGCACTCATGCAGCACTCTGTGCCATGCGGTGTGTGCATGCAATACCACGGCAGGTGTGTGTGTCCCTGGGGGTTGAGGGCACTAGCATACTGTGCACAATGCAGTATGCTGCATGTGACCATGCCGTAGCACCTCACCTCCGCGGCACCACACTGACACAGGCACACTTGCACAAGTCATGCCATACGTGTGGTGTGCAACTTAACCCTGCACGCTGCCTGTATGGGTTGCGTTCCCGTGAATAGCATGTTATCTGACCACTGCGTCATCGCTCGTGGCCGCAGCTCCTTGGCTCACAAAGCTCGCGAACGCTGCACTGTCGGGGAAGCTGGGTGATGCTGCTCGCCAGGGGGAGCTGGCACGCGATGCAGTGGACAACTTGGAACAGCTGGGCCCCACGTTTATCAAGCTGGGCCAGATCATGAGCATCAGGTGAGTCAGATCAGGAGCATCAGGTCGTGCGTGGGTGATGCGGGTCATTGAGCGGGTAATGCAACTGCGGCTGCCAGGCGGAGGGCTTGCCATGGAGGATGTTGGCGTGCACAAAGTCCATACTTGGCTGTGTATGCCCTGACAGGCACAGGGCATACACACAGTCGGACCTATACATTGATTTGTAGCGTTGCTGTGGGCCCCTGGGCGTGTAAGTCCTAGGGGGCATGTCGCACACAACATGATGCTGGTCTTGGCATCGCATGGCGTGGCGTGGCGAGCAGCCCCCATAGCACAGTCTGCATGCTTCTTCAATACGCACTGTGTACGATTGTGTGTGTTTGCAGGCCTGATGTGCTGCCTCCTGCAGTTATGAAGGAGCTGGCCAAGCTCCAGGACAAGATTACACCCTTCTCGTGTGAGGTAGGTCCAAGGCTAGTGGTCCCTGTGGACCATGTCATGGCATGCTGGCCATCTGACGTGGCACATGAGATGTTTAGGGCGTTAAAGCAGAGCCACATGCGCGCAAAATGGGATGCGTACATGCATTCGAATGTGAAGCATACATGAGGCATACATGCACACTGTGACAACTAAAGCATGTGAATGGGGTGCATACAGGAGGCGTACATGCACAACCGTGATGCATGTGGCATTCATGTAATGTGTCTCCATGCAGGAGGCCAAGGCGATGGTGGAGCAGGAGCTGGGGCGACCCATCTCTGAGGTGTTCAGCGAGTGGGGGGAGAAGCCAGTGGCGGCGGCGTCATTGGCGCAAGTGTATCGTGCGCGGCTGCGTGAGACTGGGGAGGAGGTGGCGGTCAAGGTGCAGCGGCCGGGCGCGCTGGGCACCATTTCCAAGGGTGCGCGCTTCGGTTCGTTTGCTCCTTGCATCTTAACAGGTCTTGCGTCCTGGGTGCCTCAGACAAAACAGATTAGTACCCTGACACATGACCGCAGCAAGGAACAGTGCTGCCAGCCTTGTCTACTGTAGTATGTACCATATGTAATGGTGAGAATGTGATTATGTGTTCGGCACCTTTGGGATATATGCTGATATGGTATTTGACACAACACCCGACTAATCTTGACTAGCTGATTTTGATCTCTGCCACATGTATGCCTGCAGACCTGTACGTCATGCGCCGCGCGGTGGGTGTGTACGAGCAGCTGGTTAAGCGCTTCACGGCGCAGACGACTGACTACCAGCAGCTGTTGTCGACATTTGCTGAGGGCCTGTACACAGAGATGGACTTTCGCAATGAGGTGGGCATCTGGTATGGTGTTGGAGGCTGCAGCAGAGGGGTGGGGGTGGGGATGGGGGTGGGGGACACAGCTACCACTATGTGGAACAGGCAGCGGCCTTCAGGAGGTACATGCTGCTGTTAATTAGCAGGTATCACTGGGGAGCACATGCTGCGGACAGGCATGGTGGATTGCCAGCATGGTCGCAAGTGTGGAGCGGCACAGTCACACAATGACATGCATGGATGAG